>JAVDPK010002483.1:0-26802 GCA_034780415.1 Cichlasoma orientale | reverse complement strand
ACACACACACACACACACACACACACACACGCACGCACACACACACACACACACACACACACACACACACACACACGAATATCTAAATTGTAACCAGCAATAGGCAGGCCAGACACTGGCTTCCCAGACCAGTGTCAGCTCTGTCGTATAGATGTAAATATTCAGAATATATAAAGAAATTGCCTCTCGCTCACAATCACAACTGTTCTATTACAGTATGATTTCTTTATTTTTGTACACCTCTCGGGTCCCACCTTATTTTGGGATTGCTCTCTGACTCACAGTTTAGCCTGAATTTAGTTTTTTTCTTCTTCTGTGCGCGACAACACAAAGACAGAAGGGGAGGAAATGGGAGGGATGTCGCGTTGTTGTCAATTGAGCGATCGATCATTCAAGCTGGAGTCCATTGCTGGTGGAAAAAGTGCGGCAGCAGGTTGCCGCTCGATCAGCCAATCAGGGAAAAGAACGGAAGTTAAGGACTGAACACTGGAGCTGAATAGATTGGTGTCTTCCTGCTCATCGTTCTTACCGTGAAGCAGCTGCCTGGAGCGTGATAGTGATTATAATGATGCTTGAGAAGCATGTTTTCTTTATTTTTTTTCTTTCACATGAGGAAGAACGGGTGTTTTCCGGCGAGAAGCGGAGTTAAACAGCAACGGTGAACAAAGTGGACTTTCCGTGCATGATTCACTGACAAAATTCCAACACTACACAACCACTGTTTTTCTCTGTTGGAGGAGCACCTTCTCCTCTCACTTTGATGATTGTGTGAGAAACTTTTAAGATAAAAAATATATGGTTTATTGACTTGAATGAATTTATTTATTGATTGCTTCTTTATGCAATGTTGGGGACAATGTTTATTTTTCTACTGACCTGTTGAATTCCCTCCCAGTATATGTTAGAATAGGTGTCATGGTTGTAAAGCAGTCTCGTTTTGTCTGGTTTTGAGCACTTTAAACCAAGAAGAGGTATGAGATGGGGCAGTTTGGCAGCTCTCTGTTTTTAAAAGCTTCACTCAAAGAATTTCAGCAGTGGCAGGTCACAAAAACAACTCAAGAGGGCTCAAAACTGCAAACAGAATGTCTTTACGCAATGGCAAATATTAATTTATTTATTGAACAATTACTTGGTGGGGAGGAATAATGTGACATCTTGTACAGTGTCTATAATTTCATGTAGGTACCAACCCTTCTGGGAGCAGTATCTTTTTTTTAAGAGTCAGATGATGTAATGTAGTGGAAAGACCAATGCTTTACATATTATTTTTTTGATCATCACAGCTTATTTGGGCTTGACTGTTTGCTAATAAGATACATCATAAGGAAACATGCATGGACTCCATTAAAGACACTGCTTCACTTTGGGTTATCTGTTTTTTATTTATTTTTTTGTTGTTGGTGCTTTTTTTTTCTTTTCTTTTTTTAAATATAAATCTCAATGAATGAAATAAACAAATAACAAGAAGCCAAAAATATTTCTGTGGATGTTAAAGTTTACTGATCACATCTTTTGTTAACCTACTTGTTTGCAGTTGAGGCCCTCTTTTTGTATTTCTACTGCCATCTTCCAGTTACAGTTACAACTTGTCTGCGGGCATGATGCTCAAAATCTGCTTCTGGTCCTCTGCCTTTCTCCTTTTCTTCCTGTCTGTCTATCTCTTTGTATCTGCTCTGTATATTTGTGTCTGTCTGTATGTCTGTCTGTGTACAGTAAGATGTCCACTGTCTTGTTGGAAGAATCACTGCCAAAAAAACAAAACAACAAAAAAAAGCAGAAAAATAGAAAAATAATGTCACATCAGTCAAAGGGGACTTGATAATTATAATCTGGAAGTGTGTGGCAAGAAAAGTAACTGCTGTATAAAATGCTGTGTAAAATTGGATGGCTTCTGTAAAAGTCTGCATAAAATTGGATTTGTTTGAAATGAGGCAGTGTGACTGGTGATACCAGTGAACACTTATAACACTCCCACCTATGCATGCTTGTTTGGATGGCTGTCACAAGATGGTTCTTCCACGTCCCCCCCTTCTGTCAACTCTCTGTTTCTTCCCGCTTCCCCTCTTTTTCCTGCACGACTGAACCTCCTACTTGCTCTCCAGCTCCTTTACCTGTCTCCTCTTCTTTTCCTCTGGTGGAGAAAGAGCAAATAAACAAACCAACAAATGGCTTTTCTTGTGCACGTGTGTGGTTGTCTTTTCACAGGTTGGAAATAATTAGATTCTCATGTTTGCCCCTTTGTCTCAAGAGCCTTAACACATGTGATATGTTTTTGGGTTTTTTTTGCCGGCAGCGGGTGTCTGCAGCCATGTGCTTGACAGACAAAACAGCAGTCAGAAGGAGCTGGCAGCAGAGTAATCCAGCCTGTCATGCTTTCCCAAAAACATCCCTCTCCAGTCCTTATCAGGGGTTTTATGCCAGGAGAATATTAACACAGGCAGGCCTCCTCCACAGGGACTAACTGCTTATTTGTTCAAGCTCACATAGGAATCAGACCCTGAAACACACTGCTGACCTTCACAACACAAAAATGTTTGTATGCATAAAGACATTCTTTTTTCAAGACTCGGACACTCACCACAATTTATTTCTTAGCCTCACCGGTACAGTAGCATGTCTTTTCCCCACTCCATCTTTTTTGTGTTTTCCACACTGTATGTCCATACTGGTAAACACAGACAGTCAGGGCCACTGAGACAGCTGGATAAACTGGTTCAGCTTGGCTGAAAATCTGTGCAGGTCCATTAAAGGCAAAGAGAGACAAACTGCGGAAACACATCTACCAATCAGAGAGAGAGAGAGGAAATTTAAATGCACCAATTCAGAGTGATCAAATTCAAATGACTCATGGGTCATCAACTGTCAGTTGTTCACAGCTGTGTCAGTTAAGCATCATTGATCTGTATAGTAGAGTGGACCTGAAAGGTCAAATGCACTGCAACGTGAGAAAACAGCAGCAAATTGAAAAGTGCTGCAAAAACACACCAAGCAAAGTGTAAACTGAAGAAAACACAAGAGAAATAGAAGAAAAACACGATGGAAGTCAAATAAAACACAAAAGAAAAAAAAAAAAGAAAAATCCCACAAAAGCTCACAGAAACCAGAACTCCCGAAACACAACAGAAGTGTTTTTTTGGGGGAGACAATAAGATGACGGGACAGTTGCAGATGTGACAGGCCGACAGTAAACAAGAGCAAACATCTAAAGTATTGAATCATGCAATTAAAACACACATTACCTGCATCTTTTTCTCCCTCACAACTCTGAAGAATCCTCAGTTTCCTTTAAGCATGCCTCATTTTGGTTTCTGTCACTTCTGCAGCTCTTCCAGTGTCTCCCCAAAAACACTTCTATGTTTTGTGAGATTCCTTTGTGTTTTCTTCTACTTCCATTGTGTTTTATTAGAATTTCTTTGCGTTCTATTCAACTCCCGTTGTTATTTGTTCTATTTAAGTTGTGTTTAATTAAACTTTTTGCTTTTGCAGCATTTTTTAAAATTTGCTGGCCTGCAGATTAAAAAGTCTGAGTCTGCTGGATTTGAGAAAAACATCACCTGAAAGAATATGAATTTTCCTTCGATTTGGTGATAAAATGATACCCTCAGAGTGAAAATTGTGAGTTCAGCAGCAGGTTAGAAAGAAAATTTTAAGGAGATTTTTTCTGTTTCTCCCACTCTGTTGCTTAATTTATCCACTCTAGCGCCGCTCTAGCTCTTACCTTGTAATTATCAACAGCGATCGCCCCTCAGCTTTTCTTGTGGCAAAAAATAAATAAATTTAATTGCTTTGCAACAATCCCACCAACTAGCAGAGTATAACATAACAGAAATACTGTACTGTACTTAAGTACAACTGTGCTACCTTAGTACCAGTACACTCTTACTCACTGCCTCTGATATTTTATAAATGTTGGCGCACACTAAACACTAAACTTGATGACACTGGTATTGAAACCAGCTGATGATAGTCTCTTCAAACAAACCTAATAAATATGGAAGATTTCTCTTTAGAACTGAGAATGGCTGAGCAGGATTTGAAAATAACTTTAGATATAAGAAATGCGTTCACTGCAAAGTTAAATGCTTTAAGGCTAAACGACTTAAGACCTTCAACTCATAATCATTATACAGACAAGCTTTTTTATTCCTTTCATCCCATACAAAATTACATTTCTTACAGCTCTTCTCCTGAAGAAGATAAGGTGATGGAGATTTAAATAAACTGGCGTTCTACCAAAATAGCTAATTGCTACTTATTTGCTTCATAATGTCAAATTAATCATTCCATTAGCTAGTTTTAACTTTCTGTAAAAATATTTCCTAATATTTCCTAAATACTTCTACTGCCCATCTCCACGTTGTATTGGCTCTTTATGCCAAAGTACATTTTTCATAATTTGGTCTCAATCCAGAAACAACTGTAAATATATTTATTTTAGTATTATTCATCTGAAAACTGACATTAATGTGCATATGCTGAGCGTTTCATAATGCTAGCATTGAGCTGGAAGCGTCGCTGCATTCAGCTTCACAAAGAACTGCAGTAAAGAACTCAAATAAGTTAGTGGACAAATATTTATTATTTTTTAAAAATTACAAACCAGTAATAATGATTTAGATATTCACAATACAGAAAATACATAATAAACGTAAATTTTCATTTAAAATTAACCTCAATCAGTAAACTTTAAATGTGTGATCACTTTGATCCATCAAATTAATTAAGTCTTAATCAATATATTATTTCATTATAATACAATTCATTGCTGTCAATTACTCAAAGGCACTTAAAGGTATAATATGCAGGATTTTCCTAGAAAAGCCTCACACTAAGTTAACCCTCTCAGCTTTCCTTTAGTGATGCATTTGTTTGCGGGGAGCCTGATTTGATCTATTCTGTTTTTTCTGTTTTGTACATTTCTGGGACGCAACTATAAGGAAATGAGTGTGTAGCTCCCAGCTAATAACAGCAGGGGGGCGGGACTACATCACTGCCTCCATTTCTCTCCTCATAAATATATAAAAAAGCAGTCGTGATATTAGATTTTCATTACACCAATATCCTGAACAAAATAAATCCTAATAACTATACTGCAATAACTACTATTGACTGGCACTCCTGTTTTTATGGAGTCCAAAAATCTCCCGTGTTGTCAAACCAACTTTTTTCTGGTATGGTTAGAGCGTCTTTCTCTCTCTCATCTGTTGTCCTCCAGTGGCAGTAATGGCCAAACACTGGGACAGTAGTTAGTTATAAACTAAGGAAAGTATGAAAGTGACATTATCTGGTGCTTAATCATTGTGAAACAATCAGAAAATGATGCTTTATGTCTCTGATTCACGGATTTTTTTTTTCTTGCTAAAGCTGTTCCCTCCCTCCTCAGTCACCATCCGCTGCTTTCCCTTTCAAGTCTGGGAACGAAGGCCAAGTTGAGAGAAACTGACCGTTGCTGCATACTATACCTTTAATGAAATTAACAGATCTAAATACAAGTGATGATGCTATGTTCAGCATTTATGATATATGCCTGGGAGACTGATGTCAGTGAAATGGTTGTCAGCAGTTCTGTCACGAGAAAGCACCTGAGATTGTAAAGAGTGAAAAAGTGAAACTACCATAAGAGTAGAAAAAAAATATCCTGTACTACAAGTTTCATGAGCTTTGTGTGCACCAGTTCCTCCTGCCCACTGAGAGCTGAATGTCTGATGACTGCAGACTGCCTCGACCCCTCCACCAAACTGCAGCTCTGTCTTTTTGGAAAAAGAGTGACATCAAAAGAAGGTAACAGTCTTTTTTCTCGAAACCCAACCCTCCTACATGGGCTCATCAGACTCCTCGCTCTCCCTCTCCTCTTGCAGGGAGGACAGTGTGAGGACAGGGCTGGTGGCTGACGTGGGAGAGGTAGGGGGGGAAGGTGAGGTAGAGGAGGAGGTGGAGGGGGATGCTGCCTCCTGAGCAGGGCCTTCGGCCCCTCTTGCAGTGGCGGGGCTGCCACTGCTGCTGCCCGTGCTGCTGGGAGAAGAGGGAGCAAAGTCACACCCAGAAGCTCCTCTTGAAGACTTCCCTCGGGAATCGTCTTTGGACTCTGTCCTCACCAGTTCCACTTCTCTTCTGCTACCCTCCCCCCACAGGTCTCTGTCCCGTGTTGGCGAGGAAGCGGTGGATGAGGGAGGCTGGTGCTTCTTGGCTTTCCTGCTGGTGTCTCTGAAACTGGCCAGAGGGGGACGAAGCCTCACCCCACTCTGAGTCGAGCCCTCTATGGCTTTCTGCAACTGTTAGAAGAGTGAAATAGATTTAAATACCCACAGAGGCAAAAACATAAAGCAGAGCAACAACGTAAGATCATTAAACTGAACATCCAACGAGATGATTAGTGAGGGCGGTTAGTGCGATAACTGCATGAAAAGCGTAAAGAATGATGCACCCAGTGACAGAACGACTCACAGCTCATCATGCCACATTACCGGATCAAACCAGGAGAGGTGACAAAAAAACAAGCAGATAAATTAAAAGAAAAAAGTGACTTTACCTCTTTCAGTGCCACAACACCCACCAGCTTACCAATGCTGGTGACATAGGCGTGACTGAGACCCAGCAGGGAGAACAGAGTGTGGGTCTGAGTAATGAGAGAGAGGACACAATCCAGTCAGTGTTAGATGTGTTGTACTGTGACAGTGTACTGCTTGCATGACTGCACTGTTTCTCATAAGCAATTTTTCTGCTGCAAAGGAAAAAATGTATGGCTCTGCTACATAGATGCAGCATAAAAAAAATTAACAAGTGAATCGTAAAAAAAGAAAAAGAAAAAAAAAGAAAATCATCTTTATATTATATTATTTAAAAAATAGTACTGTGCTACCCCTCAGCCTCCTGGCAGCAGAAGCTTTAGGAGGCACAAATCCCCTGGGAGTACAAGTTCTAGAACACATAAAATAGCAGGTCTCAGCAGATCTTAACGGGGTACATATAAGCCTTAGTGACTTTATTCACTATATCAATTCACAAGCAAATGGCTAAGTAAGAACCAGCAATAAGAAATGCTAAAATCACAATAAATATAAACCACTGAGAATACTGTCACTTTCTGTGATTGGCATCGTTATGGAAACAACTAACTTGTCCGAGATTTTTAATAGATGAAGCTATGGTATCAATTTGAAAATCCTAGGTCACTCGCTTTCTCGAGTTACCTTGTTCATAAGATTTTCAGAAAACTTGACCTCTGACCTCAGCCCTGAAGTAGGTTAAATGCAAACAAGCGTCTGTGGCGTGCATTTTTTGAGAAAATTTAATAAAAATGCACCAACTGGAAAGCAGATTTGGACATTGCACAAAAAAGACACGTTACACAAGACACGCTGCAGCCTGTTTGGCAGGAGCGGGACTACCGACTGACGTGTCGTGTCACAGGCAGCGCGCATATTGAACAGTTGTGAAGCTTTGTGAAATCGGCTATAAAATCTACATCACTCTGAATTTCTAGTTTGAATTTTGATTTAAAAAAATGTATTGTTCAACAGGAAGTCTATTTAATTTTGTTCCCCTAGGTCATGTAGTTACTCAGATAGTTACATTTCAAATGATGTCAATTATTTTGTATGTGCAGACTCTTGGACCAGGCTGAGATAAGCCTGCTGCTTTATCAGGGCTTTTATTTCAGGCTTCAACAAGCTCCTTTAGAGCTACGGACTGCAGACAGGTGGACAGGTGGTATGCACTTGGAGCACCCTTTTAAACTGAAAACTGAAGCTGGGACAGAAGAATAGAAACAGAATGAATAAGCAATTAGGCAATCAGGCAAGCTTAAGAATAAAAATGCTCGAATCTGCTGCATTGCTGCATCTTATTCTTGTAGCCATATTTCCTGTCATTGCACTCTCATATAAAGGTGTCCTGGAAAAAGAATGAACTTTATCCTGTGTTAGTTTAACATATTGGAAAATTTCCCTTTTTTATTCTTGTCAAATGTTAAACAAGAGGGTCAACACCACTTCATATCTGTTTCCTAAACATTAAGCTCCAAGATAGCTGTTGGTCAGGACTAAGGGCTTCAGACTGCTCTGAACACTTGATTTTTAGATATTTGTTCTACTCTTGGATCTTTATGATGTCAAAAAGACATGATGACCTTAATTAGATCATCTCAGGAACACAGCTGTGGAGCTGTGAGTACAAAAGCCCTGCCAACCTGCTGTTCAAACCTTTTGCATGCCAATTAGAAGAAAATTGGCTCAAAGGGAGCATGGCCTTGAAGGGAGAGGAGCTAAACGGCTTGTTTCAGACAGGAGATGAACTGAGGGGCCTGAAGGTAAATGATGATTATTTTGAACTGTGAATTATCTTCAATAGAGTCCAAGAACAAACATATGAAGGTGGAACTGAACATATTAGGTCAACTTTAACTCTGCTGGTTCTAATAGCAACAGTACATGCTATTTTAACTCATTAGATCAAATGACATAAGATGCTAACTGTAAGCTTTGGAGGTAGGCGGGCTTGTAGGGAGATATAGTTTACTTTTGAAGAGCATGCAGTTTCTTCCTGTTTCCAGTCTGTGAGCAGAGATGACTGCTTGAAGAAACCATTTCTTTAAAATCTGCAACTTGGAAATAAGTCCTAGTTGTACCTGTGCAGAATCAGTGTGTGCACATGATTTCTGACGCATCACCCAGGTGATGCTGTGGTCACCTTGTGCAGAGAAGTTCTTTCCACCAGCTGAAATGGAGAGGGGTCTATGCGTATCTGCTCCATATCAATTGGTTTGTCCAACTCTGCCTCTTCCCAGGCTTTGATCTGCAGCCAATCAGAAAGCAGAGAGATGGACTCAGAGCAAACAGAGTATGTAATTATTGATTAGAGTGGTTTGTTGGCAGATTGTTGAGTGTGGGGTTGCACAATCAATACCTCCTCTGGAGACATGGTGTCAGTCAGCTGAGGGGCTGTGGTCTCCTGAGCAAACATGGGGAAGAGGACCAAATAAAAAGTAAGAAAACTTTACAGAGAATTACAAGAAGCCCCGTGCTGGTTTTAAAGCATCACCTACTGCAAAAGCCATTATGTCTGCGTCATGCTATGCTCCCCCCATCACATTAGTGAGGTTGGCTTAGGCTGCCATGTTGGAGTGATGCCCCTGTCTGAGCTGTCACTGCCAACTCAGCAGCAGATCACTGATGCACTGTTTCTTTGAGCTTTTGGCCTCGAAGCAAGCGTGATCCTGGTACCTGAGTTTCTGTCTGGCCTGACGAAGAAGTGGAGGAGAAGAGTCTCTGAAGGGTCCTCCTGACAGATGGCAGCCTGCGCTTCTCTGAGGACACAGTATGGCAACACATGTCAGAGTAGTGACAAGTGACACGGATGAGTGAGCCTGTCCTTGTAACGTGTTACCTGAGTCTGTATGGTTGGTGGAGGGCTCCTGGGGTTTGGGGGAAGGAATGGGTCCATTACATTCTTCCAGCACAAGAGTGGTAGTCTGGTGGGTACACCACTGTCAGTAAGTGCATGGTAGACACAAACAAACAACACCTGATGGTCAGTAAATGGTCAAATTCCACCTTGTCTGCGCTCTCCTCTCCTTCCTCCTCATCGACAAAGGTAAAGGACTCCCAGCTGATTTTAGAACCTTGACCTGGTGAACTCTGACCTCTTTCAAAGGCTCGCCTTTCAGGTGAAATCCACCAATCCAAGAGGGCTTGAAGCTCAGTCCTCTCAATCGAACCTAGCAGAATCATGGATTCTGCACAGAAGGAAATTTCACAGGGGAAAGTTTGGCATTCAGGGGGAAACTGTTGAGACTTACATGAGATCAGCTTAAAAACAAAGCCAGGAAACCAACTTAAAGGGAAAAAAATATGTTCCTAATTTTCAGTCACAAATACATACTGTTATAATGGCGGATATTTATATTATCATGGCCAAAGTTTCAAATAATGAGTAAGTAATCCCTGGTAGACAAAATGCCAGTGTTCAGACAGCTATAAAAGCTCTTTTAAGTTTTTTCTACTCTTGGTTCAATATGATGTCATTAAGAGCTGGTATCTCAAATATGATCATGTCATGCACCCCGTTCTGCCTGTGGGTACAGAACCCCCACCCACATGCTACTCAAGCCTTCTATTTTGTTAATCATGGAAGGCTACTTTAAGACCTGAAGAACTAAACAGCTCTATTCCATTAATACTAAGCCTTTTAAAAGCCCTTTGAAAGCAAAATGAAGCATTAAGTCTCGTTGAGGAGTCCTACCTTTGGAGTCGACGATGGGGATGGTTTTCAGGGTTGAGGTCTCAAGCAGATGGTTTAATTCCCGAAAGGTGGATTGAGAAGACAGAAATTTCACTTTGCGCACCATGATGTCCTCCACAAAGATGTTATACTTGCTGGGGATGAAGTGATATGACAATGAGTACAGTTTGTTAAATCCACTGACTTTTTGGCGTCTTCCTGAAAGAGAGCTGCTTTCTACCTTCCCTCTCTGCTTCAGGGCTCCCACACATGGTTGGCACAGTTGAACAGCATTCCAGTTGTTTGTGCAACTGCATATATAGCTCCAGCAGCAAGTGCTCCTTGATGTTGATTTGCTTCCTTTCTTATTCCCTCCTATTTATTTTAATGGCACAAGTTAATTGTAAATGGACCATTATAAATAAATTCTGTTTAACTGTACAGTACAGTCTTCTCGCGTCTTGAGACTCGGTCTGTGTTTTGGTCTGCTGGTTCGTTGTTATACTCCCTGTGCCCCCTACACTTTACAGGTAGGGGGTTGTAAGGTAAGTGGGGGGCTCATCTGAGACCTCCTGAATTATGGCTGTTTAATTTAGAGACCTTTGTATGATAAAGTTAAGTGCTATTCTCAGAGCTTTCAGTTAGAAGGGTATAGACAGCATTTTCATAACCTGAGGGAAAACCTCTTCCAAGACCTTTGAGTGAACACACTAAATGAGCTGATGCCGTTTAAGAACTGTGTTCCAGAAAAAACTGTGCTATACTTAAATAAACAAAGTAATCACTCTACAGGAGGCTGCAGTGCTGGCAGAGGAATTTGCCGTGAGCCATAAAAATGTCTTTGTAAATCAATAGCCTGTGAGAATCCAAAAGTGCACTGCCAAGCCTAAAGTCAAAGAGGCAATGTCATTATTGTCATAGAATAGGACATAACATTCCATTTTGTCTCTTAAGCGTAACCAGCATTTTCAGAAAACAAAGCCAGACAAAGACCTTGACCTCATTAGAAAGGTGAGTCTTTCTGACTCCTTGGCTGAGCTGGATGAACCGGATGAGTGTGTTAAACCATTTATCCTTGATTGACGCGTCTTTGACAGGACTCAGAGGACCAGAAACCAGTCAAATATTGAGGCACTGGTGATTCATTTATCCTCTGATCTTCTGCCTTTTAGCGAATGAAACTAATCTCTATTTCAGGACAACGTACAGCCGCATCAAAGAACCCATGCAACATGAGTACAATGGAGTGGAGCAGGTACATAAGTCATCCCTATACCGTGTACTAGTATTACATATGACTGCATTCTCCAGCACTTTTTCTGGCCAGGTGTAAAAGCTGACGTAGCTAAAACCTGCCAAAGTGTTGGTAAACCCAACAAAGTTGTACCACCTGTTCCCATCAAACCCATCCCTGCAGTGGGTGAAGCATTTGGACATGTGACTATGTGGGCCACTGCCCAAAACAACGCTGGTAATCAGTTCCTGCTCACTGTTATCTATTCTACCAATTTTCAGTCAAGTGTTCAAGCAGACCTTACAATCTCTGGTTATTAAACATGTCCTCTCTAGTGCACAGAATCCCCAATCACAAGGTACAATAGAGCGGTGATATCAGATACTAAAAACAATGAAATGTTGCCTTGAGACTGGGATGGAGGTCTGCCGTTCTCTGCCTATCCCTCTATTTGCTGCTCGTGAGGCAAAGCAGGAATTTCTCGGTTTTTAGCCCAGCAGAACTGGTGTTTGTGTCATGTAACTTGGTATGTGTGGCAGGCTGAGGACCCCAATGCAGGACTCAAAAACAGGAAAGGTCTTAACCTTTCACAAGCATTTATGCTGGAAAATTTAGGGCATAACGGAACTAAACTAAGCCAGCAGAACAAAATACAGACTTTCTTAGAAACAAGACTCAGAGAGACAGACCACCCAGGGAGGTAAACTACGACAAGGACACAACAAAGAATTAATGCAGACAATAAATACACATCAGGGAAACAGGACACACCAGCTGAACAGAATCTGATTAACAAGACTAAGGAAGCAAAACTGAACACAAACAGACAAGACCAAAGCTAACAAAGAAAAACAGAAAATGCAGATACAAGAACGCAGACTTGACACAGGGAGCTATAATGGGGGAAGAAAACATAACTAAACCATTCACTATACTCAAATAACTAAACTACGCACAGTACTGAAATATTCAAACATACTCAAATGGAAACAAGAAACCAAAACAAGGGATCACAGAAAAAAAGGCAACAAAACCTCAAAAGTCCGAAAACTCAAACACACTGGGTCCTAGACCCAGGACCACGACAGTTTGGACACAGTGTCCGAGAACCACTGAAAATGTTGAAAGAACAGTTATTGTCTGCTAATGCACCTCTTCCTCAAATTACATGCATATCATTGTCCTCCACTAAAAAGAGAGCTGATGAGGAAATCAGTAACGTACCTTCTTGAAAATGGCCTAGCCCAATCATAGCTGTTAAATTCTTGACATCAAACACAAAAAACGTATGGATAACATAATGGCTGATGCATTGTCCAGGCAGTGATTTGTGCATGTTTTTTATGGACATATTGTATTATACACTCCCCTCTAAAAGTATTGGAACAGTGAAGCCAATCCCTTTATTTTTGCTGTAGACTCAACACATTTGGGCTTGACATGAATATGAGACAAAAGATCAACAACTCAGCATTTATTTCCAGGTATTTTCATGTGAATCTCACACAGTTCAGAAGACGCCACCTTTTGTCCGAACCCACCCATTTTTCTTGTGTGCAAAATTGGAACATGTGAATCACAGGTGTGTTTTGTTGCCCAGGTGTGTTCTGTTACAATGATTGTGCAGACAATAAATAGCGCTGAATGTTACGCTCAGCTTCAGATTTGGGTGTTGCCTGTGCAGACTGTACATTCATAGTTAGAGGCGTAACGAACATGAAAACCACAGCGCTGTCTGTGGGTGAAAAACAAGCAATTGTGAAGCTGAGAGAAGATGGAAAAATCAATCAGAACCATTGCACACACACTGGCCACACAGTACACTGTTGGGTCTGTCCTGGGGACGAATCAGACATGGAAATCGCTTTAGTTTCTCGGTAGATTAAAGTGAAATTAATTTGATTGAACAGGTATTCTTGGTGTGCGTTCTGTGTTCTAGTAGCTGCAGTTCCAGCAGTGTAAAAGACACTCCGCAAAAGATTGGAATCAAGTAGAACAACATTTTATACATCTCCTAAATCACCAAATTAATACCTGCATGTTCCTGTGGCACTGCAACACACAGTTGCGCTTATTTTCACTGGTTTTAGTAAGGTACGGCTTAACAATATGCACATATAAAACATATTCTCCCAGCAGAGAATCTATATTGCGCTTAAAACTTACTGTAAACAAAAGACTCGGTGAAATGGTGGCGCTTCCAGCTGATTTTAAACTGACACTCTGAACATAATCTGCTCCTGACAGTTTTTGTTTTCATTCTCTCAGCTGCAGACTCGGTGCTGTTTAAGGGTTTCAGAGTAAAGATTAAAGTTGAGAACAGAATTCGAACATAGGCTTAGTCTACGTACAAATTTGATATGAGGTCTGCAAGTGCAGAGACGCTACTGAAAAATTTTAGACCCTCCTACTCTCTCCACAGAGGTCTGAGGGATCTTCCAGGAATGGTGATGCTATTTTCTGGAGAACTGATTGGTTGGTAGGCGGTGATTTCATACCTGTTGATCTCTAATCTGGAACCAGCTCCACACCAGGTTAGGTTCACAGCACAAGTTACCATAGCGATTTACCCCAGTAAGAAGTGAGACACCTTTGTGGTACTGAAAACGCAGGATTAACCCCGAAAGTTACCTGGATAAGCCAAAATCCTGCTTCATAGTACAGGGCCCTGAAGAAGAACGTCGTCACTGGTGTACTAAGTAACATGTCAAACAGGTAGACCAAGGAAAACAACAGCAGCTGATGACAGAAACACTGTAGGTGCTGAAAAGAGACTCTAAAACAACTGTTAGTGACATCAGCGTGAGGTTTTATGAACTGATAAAACAAAGATTAACAGTTGCCAATGCGATAGAAAGGCTAATGTTTGCAGAAAGAAAGGATCTGCTCATAATCCCAAACATATGAGTTCATCCGTGAAACACAGCGGAGGTAACGCCATGGCTTGGGCTTGCACGGTTTTTTCTGGGATGGGCTCGTTAATTTTCCTTGATGATGTCACACGTGATGGCAGCAGTACAATAAACTCATAAGTCTACAGAAACATTTTGTCAGATTAAAGAACGATTGGGAGATCCTTCGTCATACAGCAAGATAATGACCCAAAAAAGATAATGACCCAAAACACACTGCCAAAACTACAAAGGAGTTCATCAGAAAGTGGAAGGTTTTAGACTGGCTTAGTCAATCTCCAGACTTGAACCCTCATTTTACCTGTTAAAGAGGAGACTGAAGGGAGTACCCCCCCAAAACAAGCAACAAGTGACAGAGGCTGCAGTGAAAGCCCGGAAAAGCATCACGAAAGAAGAATGCAAACGTTTAGTGATTGATACAGGATTGATACAGTTATTGCAAGTAAAGGATTTGCAACTAAATATTACTTATGTACTGTGCATCAGATCCAGATGTACTTTTTTTATTATGTCAAACCCAAATATTTTTAGTCTACAGCAAAAACAAGAGATTGGCCTCACTGTTCCAATACTTTTGGAGGGGAGTGTATACTGTGGAGTTATTCTTCAAGCTAGATTTATTCTTGGGGGGGGGGGGGGGTTTACGACCACTAACCTTTTGGCCACTTCCTGAAAGAGGCCTGCTTTCTCACCTGATTGCCACAGCTGAACAGCATTCTAGTTGTTTGTGGAACTGAATATGTATTGGCAGCAGCAAGTGTTTGTTCTGTTTAGTATTTTTGCTTTGGACACCCTGATGTTGATTAGCTTCTTTTCTTATTCACTCCTATTTATTTTTAATGGCACAAGTTAATTGTAAATGGACCATTATATATAAATTCTGTTTAACTGTACAGTCATCTTGCCCACAGACTCAGTTTGTGTTTGGTCTGCTGGTTTGCTGTGTTATACTCCCTGTGTTCCATACACTCTACAGATAGGGAGTTGTAAGATAAGTGGGGGCTCATCTGGGATTTTCTGAATTATGGCTGTGTTTAATTTAGAGGCTTTTATAAATGATTCTACGTTAGAGCAGTTTGATTCTTGCTTTTATTTGCTTTCATTTGATAGACATAGGGGTGTCCCCAACAGAAAGGGTGGGGGATGAGGCCACTGCTGATATTTCTGGAGCTGCTGCTCATGTTGAGGCCTCTGCTGGGGATGTGTTGAGTTCCCCCCGCCGCTGTTAAGCCAGATGAGGAAAAACCACCCTCTCTGCCTCGGTTTGAGGCACTTTCTACTGATTCTTCCCACTGGTCTAATGTCGATGCGCGTCAGCCTCAGGTCCATGAGCATTTGATGTCAGTGAGAATATTGCTTTGGTTCCAAGAAGCTTAAGTGGCGGCTTATTTCAATGCTTCTGAAGGCATTGCTGTTGCTTTGCAGTGGCCCAAAAATGTTTGGCTGCTTGTGTTGCAGTGCAAGCTGGTTGGTAAAGCACAAGAAGCATGTATAGCTCTCTAAACTGAAGCTAGCCTTGCAGTTCTCAGAGCTTTTCGGTTAGTCCCTGAAGAGTATAGACAGCATTTATACCCTGAGGAAAACCTCTTGCCACACATTTGGGGAAAAAGGAGTACTCTTTGACAGATGGTGCCTGCCATGCAAAGCTACTGACACTACGTGAGTTTGTGGTTTGTGAGCTTGGTGTTCAAGAACTGCATTCCAGAACAAACTGTGCTATACTTAAATAAACAAAGTAACCACTCTACAGGAGGCTGCAGTGTTGGCACAGGAATTTGCTGTGAGCCATAAAAAATGTCTGAGTAAACGTGAATCAACAGCCAAGTCTAAAGTCAGAGAGGCAATGATATTACTGTCATAGAATAGGACATACTATTGCATGTTGTTTGTCTCTTAAGCATAACCAGCATTTTCAGAAAACAAAGCCAGTTTAAGAGATATTAACCTCACTAAAAAGGTGAGTCTTTCTGACTCCTTGGCTAAGCTGGATGAGCTGGATGAACCAGATGAAGTTTTAAACCATTGATCCATGATGGACGTTTTATTGACAGGACCTACGGAGGACCAGAAACCAGTGAAAATATTGAGGCACTGGTGGTTCACCATTGTTGAGCCTCTCTGATCTTCTGCCTCTTAGCGCAGAGATATCCTGTAATGCGAGCACACTTTATTCCCAGCTGTATCATTTCCCATAATGAAACGAACAAATGTATTGGCCTACGTTAAGGCAGGAAGTGAAAGAAAGAACTGGGATGTAGTACAGCAGGTGGTAGTTTTGAAGGCTGCAGGTAGTATGTTGCAGCTAGCCTATGAGCATCCATAGTCTGGTTATTTGGGGCTGACAAAAACATATGACTGCATTCGCCAGCACTTCTGGCCAGGTGTTAAAGCTGATGTAGATAGGTTTTGAAAAACCTGCAACAGTTGCCAAATTGTTGATAAGCCTAACCAAGTTGTACCACCTGTTCCTGTCAAACCCATCTCTGTATTGGGTGAACCTTTGAGCTATATGGGCCACTCCCAAAACAAATCTGATAATCAGTTCCTGCTCACTGGTATCTGTCGCGCCAATCATTTCCCAGAGGCAATTCCCCTCCATAAAGTCACTGCTTCCATGGTGACCAAGAGCTCTGCTGAAATTCTTTACAACCTCTTGCCTTCCCAGAGTGGTACAGATGGATGAAAGTACCAATTTTCAGTCAAGTGTTCAAGCAGGCATTATAATCTCTGGCTATTAAACATGTCCTCTCTAGTGCATACAATCCCCGATCACAAGGTGCAGTAGAGAGGTGGCATCAGATACTAAAAGCAATGATGCAAAAACATTGCCTAGAGACTGAAAGAAACTGGGATGAAGGTTTGCCTTTTCTTGTGCTGTGTTCATCACGAAGCAAAGCAGGAATTTCTCCATTTTTAGCCCTGTGGAACTGGTGTTTGGACACAGCGTCCCAAAACCACTGAAAATGTTGAAAGAACAGTTGTCTGCTAATGCACCCCCTCCTCAAATGACATGCATACTGTTGTCCTCCACTAAAGAGAGAGGAGCTGATGAAGAAAGAGATAATGTACCTTTTTGAAAATGTAAATAAATTCTGTTTAACTGTACAGTGATCTCGCCCAGAGACTCAATTTATGTTTTGGTCTGCTGGTTTATTGTGTTATACTCCCTGTGTCCCCTACACTCTGCAGGTGGATTGTAACAGTGTTTCAGTGACAGTGGTATGAATAACAAAATAAGGACTTCTAGGCATTTTAACTTTACCTTATATGCCCGAGGGCCAGCTCAGGCAGGTAGGGTAGCTTCTTCACCTGGATGATGGAGTCGTAGAGAGATGGCTGCAGTCCCTGGGCCACCATGTTGGCTAGGATGACCGCTACCATCATGGGTAGGATGTGGGAGATTTGACCAGTCAGCTCAAAGCAAATTACTGCCGTGGAAACTGTATGTGTGACGGCTCCTGTCAAGGCTGCCGCACCTGTGGTGAAGATTAAGTGTAATTCCTCCCAGTTATTTAACATCAGATTCTCATATGCAGTACTGTGCAATAATAATTTCTTTGTTTTCCTTCCAACGATCCAGACTTTTTTTTAAGTGGTCTTGATCAATAGTTCTCCAGGTTTCCTGAAAGTCTTTCAAATTTTTTCTTTGGACATTGGCTGATTTTTCATTCATTTTCAGCGTTGTTGGAGATCTTGTCAAAAATTGATGGAATCAAGAAAACAGAAGTACCATCAGATTGTGATCCAGCAAACAATACCATCTGGAAAACACCTGATTGGCAACATCTTCATTTTTCAGCATGACAGTGATCCCAAACACACTGCCAGTGCAGTGACAACATACTTGGATAGAAGAACACATAATGGAATACTCAGTCATGGATTGGCCTCCCAAGAGCCAGGACCTCAACATTATTAAAGCAGTATTTCTGTGCCGGTTCCCAGTCATCCAGGTCATGATAGTCTCAAGAGCTTGAAAAAAAAGAAAGGCCAGTGGACTTATTTAATTTTTTGAAAATGTTTTGCCTCTTGGATGAGAAATCTTAAAAAAGTCAATTTTTTCCCCCAAGTTCTTAAGATTATGAAAGCAGTGTCGGATCATCTCGACAGAGAACAGCACAAAAGGCAGCCAATATTCTTGAATGTCCTTCAAGAAGCCTGGAGAACTATTCCTGAAGACTACTTAAAGAAATGATAAGAAAGATGCCTCAGAGAGTTCAGGCTGAGTTGATGAATGAAGGTGATCGTACCACATGGTGACTTTCAAACTTGTTAGACTTGTACAGACTCTGTTTTTGCCTTATATGCTGTATTTCCATGTATGATTGCATAAATAAATCGCTGCACCTATTTCCCATGTTCCTAGGAAAATATAAAGAAATGAGGTGTGACACTTTTACACAGCACTGCATCTAACAAAAGGTCAGTCTGGTTTTGAAGCACTATACTATTTATAATATAGTTAATCAGAAAAATGTAAGAGTTTTAAGAGTTTGGCAAGAAAGGGTTACAACACTCAGATGTTTACCAAATGTAATTCTTTGATCATTTCTGTATTTATAGAGAACAGAAAAAACAAGATTATTTTTGAACTTTTCTTAAATCTACAACTCTTCAAAATGGCCTTTGGGAACCTGAGGGAAGGTTAACAGACTGACCGATGACAGCGTAACCTCCTGGCAGGATGGGGTAGACTATCCCATCAAACAGGATTCCATTTGGGAACAGAGTGGCCATGATCTCCCCGACAAGGCGACCGAAAGCAGCTCCTTGAGGAGACAGATAAGGCTCTCCAGTAAAGACAAATTGAACTCAAGCTCAGCAGGAGACTCACATTACAAAAATCCTCTTACCTAATATGAACACCGGCATAAAGGCACCTGAGGGGATGGGCATAGTAGTTGAAACTGCTGACATCCAGAACTGCAACACAAAAACAGGATCAAAGCAGGATCAAGACTTGTCCCAGAGGTTTTTCATGCTATCGCATACAGTGCATTTCAAGGCAATACCCACTCTATAGGCAAAGCGTGGGGTAGGCAGGGAGGGAGAGAGATACCTTCATGATGAAGAAGAGGAGGAGGATGACAAATACACTGACACGAGGATGCAGCCATGCGGCGGAGCGGCCCAGGCCAGGGGGAGCAGGGTATCCTGAGATTTTGGTCCAGGTGTAGTTATCAAAGAGGGAGTTGATACACTCTCGAGGCATCAGCTGCAAGAGGAAACACACGCGTAGTAAAAACGGGTTTCCACGTGAGCACATTACATCCTGCTGTTATGGTAAGATATCAAATGCAGTGAAGGTAAAATGCTGAAATTAAAAACTGCAAAAATCTGTCCTTACAGGATCCTCACCAAACAAATGGCCAATGACAGAGAACAACGGTCATAAAAACACAAAATTTTCACATCATGATGACTCTATAAATTCCTAATCAAAAAGAAAAAATGTATAAAACACACGTTTCAAGGTAAACTATTAAACATAATAGTTTCAGATAATTACTTCTGCTTCACATTTGTGTATGCCGGTAGAGTGGGTTTTCCACTAAAAGGGAGGTCAACGGTTTGATCCCCACTCCTGCAACACGTATGTTGAACTTTCTGGGGCAAAATATTGAACCCCAAACTGCTTCTGATTCTTAAATTCTCAGTGTGTGTGTGTAACTGGTAAAAAGCACTTCAAGGAAGAACGAGCAATGCGAATGTGGCGTGTAGTTCAAAAAATACTCATAATTTACACAGTATTGAATTTCTGCTGACAAAAATATAAATTTAGTTTTAAAGAACTACACCAAAACCACACATTCTCCCTCAAAACCTGGTGTCTACATTACCCACAATGCAACTTTACAAAACGGATTATGTTAGTAATGGTTCATGTAGTTGTTCTAGGGCGAGACCCACCCTGCCTGTCATACTCAGAGCCACAAAAACCTTTAGTACTGCTCAAGACCTGTGAATGGACTCTGAAGTGTAAAATTGGTTCCCCCTTAAGCTGCTTGTAAAATTCAAATTACGGCCATTTCTTGACAAAAAACCCACAAAATGTCGACTCCACTGGCTTTCTATTTCAAAAATACCATCAGAAATGAACATAAAAATGAGTCAGAGAGCTTGAGATTCTGACCTCTCCAGCCATAAACTGTCCAAATCCAGGAGGAAACGTGATGGTGGCTATGATCAGTGTCACTGCACCTGGATAGATCAAACGACTGGGACGACACACAAACACAGACGTACACGTGGTCATTAAAAGGAGCAGTGGATTCTCAGAGGACTACAGTTTGCTTGTCACAAAAATAACTGTCTGTGTGTGTGTACCAGAGCTGATTGTACAGCTCTCTTGGTGCTGCTGCTCTCTTTTCTCTAATGGTGACGACTAATGTTCCCTGACTCTTGAGTCTCAGAGGGTAAGTGAATCTCCCCATTGAGTGAATAACTGGCTGAAAGGTTGTTAAGGCTTTGCTGCTGTCCTGGCCAGTGTTGTGAGACTGATGAGTTTGGAGAGTGGAGCTGAGAAACATTAAGAGGAATTGGATTTAAATGTACAAATGGTTTCAGTTCCAGGAAACAGTGTCTGCTACCAGAGTCACAGCAGTTTAAGAGCTGAGCGCCACATTAATCCACAGCAGCGGGGGGTGGGGGGGGTGGGGTGGGGTGGGGGGTCTCTGTTATGTTTCTGCGTCCGTGTGGGGATGGGGATCTTACTGTTTGGTTAGAAAGCGTGTGAGAGCCGTCGGCCTCCTCATCAAGAGTACCACCTGTCTGTTCAGGTAAACGAAGAACGCTCCCAAGAAGCCACAAAAGATCCTGAAAGATGAAGGAAAGCTGGGTGTATTAGCAAGGATGCATCTTCTACATGAGTATCGCAGACTCAAGGGAGCATGCCAAACCATGTTAGTTCAACACAAACACATAGGCATGCAAGCACTCACAAACTCTCCTCACCCTATTATTGCAAATGCAGGCAGCTCTTGCAGGTCAAAGGGGAAATCCATCCGGAAGTTAGTTTTGAAGAGAGCCGTGATTGTGACTGAGAGGAAGAGAGAAAATACTGTAGCAAAGAAGGTTTTTCACATCAGGTGAGCATGCAGTCTCAGTCTCTCATTCCTACGCTGATGCCTTAACAATAAAAAAAACTGTATTCACACAATACTTCAACACTGAAGACAATATACTGTTAAAACCTCCAGTAACAGATTTCTTTATACTCTTTCTACAAAGTTTGGGAGCAGAAATGAGCTGTAAACACAACATTCATGTTTGTAAATGATTTATCTGCACGTCCGACGAGCTCAGATCTGTAGATGAACGTGAGTCTTTCTCTGGAATCGTGTCTACCTGAGTCCAACTGATCTGAGTCTCCTTCAGCTGTGTTCATGTCTCCATCAACTCCTGAAGGAAACTAATGATTCCTAAGGCGACTTGTTTCAGTCCCTAGTGTGCTACCATGTAATATAAAACTGGCTCCTTAAAGCCTAATTTTTTAAAAAACAACCGTCTATGTCTGAAAAAAATACTCTCATAGGCCAGTTCATTAGGTACACCTGTTCAACTGCTTGCTAATGCAAATATGAAATCAGCCAATTTCTTGGGAGCAACTCAATGCATTTGGCATTTAGACATGGCCACGATGGCCAGCTGAAGTTCAAACCGAGCATAAGAATGAGGAAGAAAGGTAATTTAAGTGACTTTGAACGTGGCATGGTTGTTGGTGCCAGATGGGCTGGTCTGAGTATTTCAGAAACTGCTGATATACTGGGCTTTCCCCACACAACCATCTCTGGGATTTACAGAGAATGGTCCGAAAGAGAAAAATTTCCAGTGAGCGGTAGTTCTCTGGGTGAAAATGCCTTTTTCATTCCAGAGGTCAGAGGGCAATGGCCAGACTCCTTCGAGCTTACAGGAAGGCAACAGTGATTCAAATAACCACTTGTTACAAACAAGGTATGCAGAAGAGCATCTCTGAATGCACAACATGTCTAACAGCGAAGCAGATGGGCTACAGCAGTAGAAAACCGCACTGGGTGCCACTCCTGACAGCTAAGGACAGGAAACTGAGGCTACAATTTGCAGAGGCTCACCAAAACTGGGCAATACAAGTTTGTCTGCTGTGATAAATCTCAATTTCTGCTGCGGCATTCAGGTGGCGGGGTCCGAATCTGGTGTAACCAACATGAACACATGGATCCATCCTGCCTTGTATCAATAGTTAGGCTAGAGGTACAGTACTGCTGTTTTATGTGTGGGGGATATTTTCTTGGCACACTTTGGGCCCTCTAGTGCCAACTGAGCATTGCTGCTGACCATGTCCATCCCTTTATGACCACAGTGCACCCATCTTCTGATGGCTGCTTCCAGCAGAATGACACACTATGCCACAAAGTTCAAATCATCAAAAACTGGTTTCTTGAACATGACACTGAGTTCACTGTATTCAAATGGCCTCCACAGTCACCAGATCTAAGTCCAACAGAGAGCCTTTGGGATGTGGTGGAACTGCAGATTTACATCATGGATCTGTGTGACAGCGTCATGTCCATATGGACCAAAATCTCTGAGGAATCTTTCCAGCACCTTGTTGAATCTACGCCACGAAGAATTAAGGCACTTCTGGAGGCAAAAGGGGGTCCAAGCCTGTACTAGCAAGGTGTGCCTAATAAAGGGTTTGTTGGGTGTATATTGTAAAAACAGTAAAACTGCAGGCCTCAGTTAGAAAGTTGGAAAGATGAAGATATCCTGAGTCTCTGTTCGAGTAAAAGTGGAGACGTAATGAGCGTCCCTTTCTGAATTATATGTTACATAGAAAGTAACATTGGAAAATGTAAATTTATGAAAACATCTAATATGAAACAGTGTAGGAAAATGGTGACCCAGAAATAAAAGCTGTGATAAGATGACCTGAATGTAACTTGTAGGGATTTTGTGCCACAGGGCTGCTGGACTGCTTTTAGACTTTGATGATGGATCGAAACATTTCAGGATTATCCAAAGAAGCGAATGTTACTTAGCTGTCATTTTCAGCTACATTTAATGAACAGCAAGCTCAGCGGTCTTTTTTTCAGTGGTTTTTGTGTATGTGTTGAATATGCATTTGCTCTGCTTCTCACCAGCATCCTTGTTCCAAACAGACAGCACCCTGAATATGAAGGCACTGAATGTGGCGGCAAAGTATCCCCGCCAGTAATTTCTCACCGCAAAGTAGGTAGACGTGACCTCAATACTAAACAACACCCCTGTTGATGGTGGATCAAGAGAGAGAGGAGAGGAAGGACAGAGGGAGAGCAATGAGGATGGATAGGATGGAGAGTGAGAGAAATTAGGAGGAGGAAGAGGAGACGGAGAGAAGGGAGAGAGAGGACAGTAATGAGTTAAATAAACAAAATGAACTCAAAAACACTTGAAGCTGAGGGTGTAATTATGCACAAGAGGAGAACCACAGGGAGTGAACACACATCCAAACACCGCTAAACACACACTTACATGTAGTCTTGCTCTTTAACGCACAAACAGGGACATAATCAGCATGTGAAACAATAAAATTCAATTATTAATCCAAGGTGTGTGAAGCAGCTAAAAAAGACACAAAAACATATTTTGGAACTAACAATATGTCAGCAGTAAATATATTCTAGGTTTTTTTTGTATATATCTTGTGATTTAAATACAGTGCAAACATTAAGCCACTGTCATTAAAAGAGTCACATTCAACAGTAACGACGGGCCCTGCAGAAGACAATCGGTCCTTAACCCCGTCAGTTCAGGATGAGACACTGAGACAGACAGCTTACCTGCTACTACCTTGAAAACCTGAGAATTGGTTAAAGTTTTAAAGTGAAAGTGTGCTCATCAGATTTATTTATTTCGGTTGTTAAACTGGTAACTAAAAGCTCTTCCTGGCATCAGCTTTGAAACCTTCAATGCTTTTGTTTTCATTGCCTAAAACGTTTGCACAGCATTAGATGTTCTGGCTACTTTTGGACACTGGCTAATCCTGAGCGTGACTTCAACTAACGATTGTTCACATTACTGTTTAATCAGCAGATTATTAACCTGATTAGGTTCTAAAGTTCTTGATCAGTCTAAAAGCCCAAACCCCTGTTTATTAGTTCTTGACAACAGAAAAAGATGAAGCCAAAGAATTACTGGCACTTTAATTATCAGCTGATCTGACCTAACTGTTTAAACAATGTTACTGAGAGTACAAATGTAATGCTCGCTTTTTATAAATTACAAATCAGAGGAAAAGCATAATGTATCCCCTTTGAGACACAGCAAGCAAACAAGTCTAAGAATCTACCAATTGATCCAGTACAGGAGGGCGTTTGGTGCGGCAGTTGTGGCTGAGAGGCAGTGTGGAAGTTGTACAGTACCTCCTAGCGGAGTGCCAAAACAGCATCCCACCCCCACGGCACAGCCAACAGTCAGTATATCTGTGTAACCATAAGGGTTCTACTGACACAGAAAACAGAGAGGAGAGGGGAAAAAAACAGGGTGGGAAGGTGGAAGGTTGAGTCACAGAATGAGGGATGATAGGCAAGAGATGATGAAGGGGGGAAAATGAGGATGACAAGAAACATGATTGTTGACAGAGGAGAGAGAGAATAAAAGATCAAGGCGGAGAGGACAGGAAGGGGAACCACAGAGGGAGAAATGACAGAAAAGAAGCAAAATGGAATAAAGTGAATAAATAATGCTCACTAGAGTGTGGGTAAAAAAGTTATAAAGGGGGGGGGGGTTACACCAAGAGGATATAAAGCTCAGGCGGCGCAAGCCACTGCAAGTATACAGACTTCAAGGAAGCAATTAAGCAATCAGGAAGCAAACCAAGTGGTCACATTGTCCTTGGAGACAGATCCCTGAAACTGATTGCAGACGAAAATTGAAGGTAGAACACATAAAATACTTCCACTGATTATTCATGACCTTGATTTATGAGTTTCTATTGAACTTTTTAGGCTCACGGTTGAATTAGAGAACGGCATGCGGCTTTTATGTACTCATAGAGGGCTGAGATGCTGAAGATTTGGCAGCAAAAGTCACTAAAGGCTTAATTCAAAACTTATAGTGACAGTGGTCTGAGGATAGTTTTAAAGGAATAATCCGCCATTTTTGGAAAAAGCTTTCTTTATCTTTCTTATGAGTACGGTGAAAAATGATTTGCCCCCTTCCTTATTTCTTTCTTTCTTTTTTTCTGGACATTTGTCACACTTACATGTTTCAGATCAGCAAACAAACTTTAATATTAGACAAAGATAACCCAAGCAAATGCAAAATGCAGTTTTTAAATGATGAAAAAACTATCCAAACCTAACTGGCCCTAAAGTAATTGCCCCCCTTGTTTATTCGTGACAATTAACTGCGATAAGAATGATTTTTTTTTTTTGAACCAGAGTTCAATTTCATGAGCCACACTCAGTCCTGATTAATGCCAGACCTTTCAAGTATAAACGCTTAAATAGAAACTGTCTGACAAAGTGAAGTAGGCTAAAAGATCTCAAAAAGAAACACATCATACCACAATCTAAAGAAGCCTATCCCAGCTGTCATAGGACAAGAGGCAGGGTACACCCTGTACAGGCCGCCAGCCGGTTGCAGGGCTAACACAGAGACTAACATATTCAACCATATGGGCATTTTAGAATCACCAATTAACCTAACCCCAGTAACTGTATGTCTTTGGACTGTGGGAGGAAACTGGAGTACCTGGAGAAAACCTACACAGACACGGGGAGAACATGCAAACGCCACATAGAAAGGCCCGGACAAGGTGCGTCCAGGCCTTCCTGCTGTGAGGCAACAGTGCTAACCACTGCGCTGCCCAGTGGGATCAATACACACACACAAAAAAAAAAAAGAGAGAGGGAGAGAAAGAAATCGGGAAGGGAACTAATTATTTTTAGCATTTTTAAATATTCAGCAAGAAGGTTTTATTTTGTTTGCAGTTGCAAGTTGGTTAGGTTTAGGTATCAAAAAGCGCATCAAAGGGCATTTAAAATCTAAAGTCTCTTAAAAAAGAAGAAGCAGTGATAACAATAGCACCCTGGTAACCAAGACAATGTTAAATACACATATTTGCAGGTTTCTAAAATATTAGAATATTCCTTTAAAATATTGATTGCAGGTGTAGTGTTGTTACTGATTAATAATATATATGTTTAAATATTGTTTTTGTTCACTTTTACACACCAGTCTGGGGCCAGTTTTAACCTCCACATTTTTGTTACTGATGTTATTTGAGGAGGTCAAAGCTGACCGGAGACCTGTTCCCAAGTGAGCAGGGTGGGACTTGCCTCCAATAGGGGCAGCGAAACAGGTGGCCACTCCTACAGCACACGCACACACCAGCAGGTCCTGCTTACGGCCGCCATTCTGGGTTAAAAGTCAAGGGTGAATACAGAGATGAATGAGAAAGCCAAGGGGAGGAAAGAA
>JAVDPK010002482.1:54977-71188 GCA_034780415.1 Cichlasoma orientale | reverse complement strand
CACCCCCCCCCCCCCCCACCCACCCCCGCAACGGGGGGGGGGGGGAACTACCCTTCAGCAGGCAGACGTTTAATTGGCATTTTCCCATCCTAGCTCACTTGCTCTTTTTCTTAATTAAAAGGTCTGAATGTGTCTTTCACCTTTGTTGCACAGTTGCACCAATGATATCTTTGATTCTGGAAAAGGAATCCACCTCTTTAAGCTCAAAAAAGCAGCTCAGAACTTCAGATCTGTGCGTTTATAATCTGAACCTTGCAGGACTTGGTGAACTACATCCATCAGTTAGAGCAGAGGTTGGGGATCGTGCCAGAAACAGTTTCCACGTGTGTCTGTAAGTAGAGATCTTTGTGCGTACCGTGCTGCTATTTCACTGAACTATAATGAGCTAAGGTAAAGACTCAGTGCTCATCCACACAGCTTCCGACTCCACCTCTGCGAATGATGAGAATGCTTCCTCGGCTTCCTCCCGGTCAGTCTGTTCACCTGCGTTCCCGTCCACTCACCTGGAGCAGCCAGACAGCGCCGAGATCCCTCCTGAGACGCAAATGCAGAGCGAAGAAGACGCACCCGCCTCTGACACACAGGTATGTCAGGACTGACACTTCTAACACACCTGGGTGTGGAAATATTTGACTAGTTGCCCAGCTGATTTCTCAAGCTCTGCATATTTGTTTAGCAGGTGGGTTTAGCGCTGCGTGTCGGAAACAGGATATGACTTACTTAGTTAACCGGATCAGGTGAAGGACAAGGATGGGAAAGTAACATTAGACAGAAGCACCAGACTTGTGTATCACCTGAAAGCACCCTTCATCATAATGCATCTCCTAACTAATCATAAAGAGCTATTTTCTCTCACAAAAATGAGTCCTCCGGCAGACGGTGTGGCCCTCACAAAGTTCTAAACAGAGCATCATTGGGTCAGTCTGGCATTGCACTAAAGCAGGCTGAGTCCACAGCAGAACTATTTAAAGATATTCAGCATCACAGGAAAATCCTCCCAACCAGGTGTCTTTGAAAAACTGTGTGCAAGTGTGCTGAACATAATTAGTGTTGTTTTAAAAAGGCAAAAGGTGGTCACATCAGATACTGTCTACTACACTCTGTTGGAAAGTAATAGGTGAAGAAAGACTATGTGATGAAAATAAAATGACTACGTTTAAGGAACGATGGCTCGTAGCTATTAGTTTAGGAACCCTGGTCCAAATCGCTGGTTCGGGCATAAATATTTTGGGTGCTTCTGTCTGTTGAATCAGGATGGGAAGAGGCAGCGCTGTGAACCCTCCGCCGGTGAAAGAAAGCAGCTGATCCTACCGGAGCTCATCAACCCCGTCCTCAGGTGACACGGCTGGCTTTCCAGCAGTTACGCTTCACATGCCTTCTTTGCCCTCCACAACTGAAAATAAGACTAAAATAAGTCATGCTGAGCGAGCAGTAAATTCACTAGAAGTACGGAATTATTATTAACCTTTGTTTACTCTCTTTGCCTCTGCAGTGAGCTGGCTGACTCCCCCATGTGGTAACACAGGGACGGACAGCAGGTTTCCCGGGTGATGAGCTTATACCTCAAGAGTGTCTGTAGTCAAAGAAAACATTTGCAAGTCTTAAGTGAGCTGATTTTTGTTGTTTTATTTGTGTGGTTAATGGTTTTAATTCTGATTCAGAATTGGTGACACTTTAAACAGATATTAGGGCTATTTTTTTTTGTTTCCAGAACTTTTAGATGAAGATATAATCTGTGTCAGGATACCTTGTAACGTATGGTCGAACTTTATTTCATTATTAGGTGGACATGTTGCAGCTGTTGTGAGAAACCTGGTACATGGTTTTGCATATTTAACTGACATTACATCTTGTTTTGTTGGCGTAGTAGCCCCTAAAGCTCTGCATGTGAGTGTGACTGCAGAAACTGTGCCGAGTGTGTGGGTGTGGGTCACAGTCAAGTGGGAAATGCTTTGCTGCTGGCTTGTTCAGCACAGTTCAGGTTGGCCTAAGGTGAAAGTTTCTTTGGAAAATGTTATTTATATGTGGCCTTATTATACAATGGTGCTCTTTAATAAAACACAGTAAATACCAAATGAATGCTGTCTGTATTAGAATGAAAATATATGAGGTGTCACTACTCTTTACTTATATTACCTTACAGGTTAGAGGTACTTTCCATACGTGAAAGGACACAGCTGCAGTCTTAACCCTCTCATAATGTTTGGGTCAAGTTTGACCTCTTTTGACATTTGACAGCAATAAAAAAAACAAAAAAAAAAAACAAAACAAAACCCTATTTGATAACTTTTCCTAAACTGAAATGCACAAAAATGTAAGAAACGTGTGACACGAGACACTGAAAGGTCTGAGAACAAAAAGAGCATTTATCAAAATACAAGAAACAACAAATAACAATTCATAAGCCCCCAAAACAGCAAAAATAGTATTGACTTCTCATAAAAATGTAAAAACAAGAACGTGTCAAGCCAGTTTTTGTATTTCTGTGTGTGTGAGTGCGTGGGTGTCAGAGCCATCAGAGCCATTTTGGTACAAGTTGAAATAGAACTCATGAGGAAGCCGAATCCCTGAACATGAAGACATTTGAACACGGCAGAGATTGAGCTTACAAAAAAGTAAGACGCCAACAGAGAGATAAGAACCTTAATAAAAATGTTATGCATTATCGGTGTTTTGTGTTTGTCCAAATGTAATCGATCTTTGATCCTTTTCTTTGTAAATGGCATACTCATGTGTAAAGCTGACCTCATGGCTGCACCAGCTCAAATCCTGGAAAAAGTCAAAGGCTTTAAAACAGATAAAAGAAGGAAAAACACATTCCAAACGATCACGGTTATACAATATAGAAAATACTTTTAAATACTCAACAATGTTTGGCTGGTTAAGTGCAAGATATGTTTTGTCTTTTCCCTCGGTGATATGGTCCTGATGTGTTTACAATATGACAGCAAAATCACAAAGTTAAAAAGCAAACACACAACTTCTGTCCTCGATGGCTTCAACATCGTGCTCAAGACGGCTTTAACTTGTAAATACGGGTCACCGCTTCACCGCAGTGGTCACGTCATCGTTTTTTCAGCTTCATCAGCAAACTGCACTGACGGCGCGTCGCAGCTGCCTTGCCGCAATGTTTTACGTTATGGAGTTTAACACGAGACTTTCATCGCACTAAAATAACCGCTGTACATACACCTTCCATTAAAAAAAACAAAAACGGTTTCATTTTATTTTACAAATTCCAAGTCTTGCGCGACTCATTGAACGCAGCACACGTGAACCCTGCTCCTCGGCAGGCCGCTCGGTGTCCTGCTGGACGGTTGCAGCCTCGGAGACGATCACACAGCTGATGAGCTACTCTCCAAAACAAGTGTTTGGTTGAGGGATTTCTCCCACCTAAAAAAAGAACAATCTATATTTTTGTGTGCGTGTTGTTGTTTTTTATATACATTTACAGATGCTGGTAATTGGACTTCTTGATAAACACTCACTGTGGATGATGGCAGTGCTGTAACGTATCTATTACATCACCCTGTTTACTGGTACACGCTCTCACTTGCACGCACGCACGCACACAAACACGCCTGAGGTTTCTGTGAAGTAAACGGTGGCTTTTAATAGATGTGTTTGCCTGGATGAGGCTCGCTTTGTTTAAAGAAAGAAAGAAACTGATATGGCTTACCTGTACTTGGCTGCTGGAACAAGTGCACGTAGCGACAATTTCAGATTTGAATGATCCTACTCTGCAGTGAAAGAACCTCTGATGGTTGGTGAGTTATGTTAGCAGAAAACACTGTATAGATTGGTGAAGCATAGCCCTGATAAACTCAGCCTCAGGTGGAGGTGGAGATATGTTTGCTGCATTTCTTTTACATTTTTTAAATTATTATTTGGCCCACAAGCACCACAGTTAAAATTAAAGCTGAATTCCTCTTTCTTTTCTTTCAGATTATCTTATTACCAATCAGGGATTTTCATGAATTTTAACTTCCATACCACATGTTTGAGTTTGAGTCCTGCTCACGACTCCGTCTCTTTGCTATTGCTATTTTTCCTCTTTTTTTTCTGCTATTGCTTCACTGTGTCCAATAAAAGATATGCATACAATTAAAAATACACACACACACATGCACGCACACACATATAAATGTCCAGTCAAATGTGAGCAGGACTGAGTGTAAAATATGCAGGAAAATAAAAGCAAGACAAGGTCCCACAAACGAACACGAAGACAAAACAGAAACGTGTACATGCTTATAAAAATCATATAATGAAAAAATAAGGAGCATAATCTCTGAATAGTAATAAAAGTAATTCTGAGAAGACATTATGTGGCGTCCAAATGCCACCAGAGTTCTGTTGCTGCAATGTATTCTTACCATCAATTTTATACAAAGCATAGCCCTTAATAGATAGCGGAGGAGTGCATTTTCTTCTTTCAACAATTCTTTTTCCTGTCTTTGTGCGGACAAAAAGCTTTTTGTTTTAATATCTTTTAAACAGTCTGGCACGGTGATTTCTTTTTTTAATGGTGCCCTCATCAATCCACTGAAATGTAGTGCTTTTGCGTCTCCAATTTCTCACTTCCTATGCTGAATTGAACACATTTTCCTTTCAGTCAGTATGTACAGTATATCCAGATATGTGCTGTACGAAACACCGTTTAAGAGCGTTAATCTGTGAGGTTTCCGGGAGGTGGCGTTGCCCAGCGGCGCTCTGCGGCGGTCTGTGCGAGGAAGCGGTGTCGCCTTGCGTCTCTCACTGCTTCTTCCCTGTCACACTTTTCTTTTGCGCGCCCGCTGCCGCCTCTCCCCACGGCTCTCCGTCACTGTCTGCCCCTCGCTCTTTCTCCTCGTCCCAATAGTCGTCCTCTTCCTCCTCCTCTTCTTCCTCAAAGGCTGACTCATACGTGGACTTGTCTTCTTGCTTGATGGCTTGAATGGCAGGGGGAGCAGCTGCGCCGCTGTCGCCCGAGTCGCTGCTGTCCTCGAAGGAGTCTGGGTTCTCCAGCATCTCCCTGATCAGGGGAGGCATGGGGCCGGGGATCTCTGTTTTTAGTGTGATGGCTCTTTCTGCACCTAAAGACACATGAAGATTGATTTACCTGTTAGTCTATAGAAACAGGGGCGGATGAATGCCAGTTACTAACCAACAGGACTCTTCTAATTTAAAGAAAAAAAATTACTCAGCAGTAAAATTAATCAGCAGTGTAACTAAATTGTTTTGAGGCAGTGTTTATTTTATTAAAACACACGAAAAATGCAAATCTGAACAGATATTTTAGTACTTAAGAGTTTTCAATATGTGTGCTGAGGTTAAGGACTGAGAGCTACTCCAAACTGTGGTTGTGCTATGAAGAGAAAAAAAAAAAGCTGACCCTTGGTGCTGATTCCCCTGAGGTCTGTGACTTTCATCAGCATTCGGGGAAACATGTGAGGCTTGTTCGGGCGTCTGCGTCTGGTGTAGATCTTGAGAGCCTCTAGCAGCGGTTCCTGTAGCTTGTCCACCTTCTCCGGCTCTTCCAAGTCCATACGATCTAGGAGTGAAGTCAAGAGGAAATGTTAGGAAGAAAGCAGCTGATGGGACGACAGAGAAGAAACAGCAAAACAATGAGAAGCTACACTTTTACAGTCTTCATACTATCGACTGATTACTGAACTGTGACCATGTACTGGTGCTAGTTCCTTAACATCAGTAATTCCACAATTGCAAATGGAGATGATATGAAGAGAACAGTGACCCAGGCTTACCTCCACAGATGAGACAGATGGCACTGAGCAGCCCCGTCTCTGTGTCGTCCATCTCCAAAGGCAGCAGCTGACCAGCGAAGGCAAACACCAGGTCTGTGAGTGGGCCAAAGCCAGCGTTATGCATCTGAGTCCTGTTGAGAGTCAGGCCATCTGAGAAGGTCATTGTGTCCTGTTCTGGTGTGTAGCGAGTGCATATCCTCAGCATCTGAGCAGGGGAAGAATATGACACGGCATAAACAAGAAATTTCCAGATAAAAGTTCATATTAAAATCTTTTAACGGCAGATGTTTGGAATCACGTTCATATTGTATCAACAAGTAAAGCAGCGTGAGAAGTGAGAATGCCTTAGGGAAGTGGAGGGCGAGTTGGTTAAAGAGGGGAAGTAATAGGAGCATGGCGCTAGTACCAGGATGTCCAGACATGCAGATTTGAGGAGGGTGATCTGGTCAGCGATGGTGAGCGAAGTGAAGCCTGGTAGCCGCTTGGCAAACTCCACAATCTTTATAATACACTTAGTGGAGAGCTCACTGAACTTATCCCAGAGGCCCAAGTCCAGCTGCACTCTGTGGTCAGCGCTTGAATTCTGGGAGAGACAAAGAGGGACACTTTTTCTGTGTGACTGTGCAAACTCCACATTGTGTTTGTCCTTCCTGCAAAGCGGTGAGCTTAAGTGGAGTGTGAGTGTTTAGAAGTGGATGCAATTATGTGCTAAAAAAAGGACTCACTGTGGTGTACTTTCCTAGTTGGCACAGAGACGGGAAGGTCTCTTGGTGCGCTTTGCTGACTTTGTTAACCAGCTCCTCCAGTTCTCCGCTTAGTTCGTAGTTCTCTGGCAGCACCACCTCCTCCTTTACGTCCTTCTTCTTCTTGTTCCTGTCGTTACGCACCGCTACCGGGAAACACGTGCACGAGATCAGAAAACACGAGTCCTCGCTTGCTTTTTCCTCGATAGCGACACACCCTTAGCCCCGCGTTTTCTGAGACACTTACCTTCTTTGGACATGCCGACCTCAAAGCACTTCTGCAGCCGACAGTACTGGCAGCGGTTGCGGGTCACTTTGTTGATCTGACAGTTTTTGTCTCTGTGGCATGTATACACCATATTCTTTTGGATGCTGCGCCTGAAAAACCCCTAAAACACACACAAAAAAATGTCTTGCTTTAAATCAAGAGATGCACGCAACACAATAATTACATGAAAATCTTTAAAAAGCCATAATTTTTTATTAAAGATTAGATCAGTGAACAGACTGCCTACAGAGAACTATGATGGTTCCCTCTTAGTGCAGCAGTTATCTTTCACAAGTGGATAAAAGAAGCCATCTGCCTGTCACATACAGCCGCACACTGTTTATTTGTGCAGTTAAGTAAAGACACACTAGAGGGCAGCTCAGCAACAGCAAACACTCCACCTCTTTATGCACATCTGTCCAGCTCCAGCTGAACTCAAGGTTCTGGCTTTCTTTTCAGCGGACTTCAGCTGTTCACATTACATATGTCCTGTGAACTCCTCGTGTATCTCTGACTTCATTTACCTTGCAGCCCTCACAGGAGCTCACTCCATAGTGATAGCCAGATGACTTGTCCTGGCACACAAAGCATGGCTTATAAACCCGAGGCGGAGGAGGAGGCGAAGGGGAGCTTGGCACCATCTCCTCCGAACTGGTGCTCTGGGTCTCCACGGCTGCGGAAAGAGAGCGGAATGGAGAAACAGTTACGCACGCTTATGAAATCAGAGCGTCTTGTTTAGATTGATTCTTAAAGCCTTTGAAACTGTGATGAAAGCTAATACAAAGTGATTAAGAGAGAGTGGTCAGCAAACAACACCCCCCAACCCCATGCAGGCCACCCCTTGGAGCCAGAAGGCAAGCTCAAAGGCAGACATTTTTAAGAGAAAAGGGAGGAGGGGTGGCATTGCTGATTGACAGGGACTTAAAAGAGACACAATTAGCTGATGGCCAGATGGCCCTGCTGATAAAAATCTGATTGGCAGCTGAGATTTGATTGGCTTTTCCATTTACTGGTGAGTGTGTGTGTGTGTGTGTGTGTGTTGGGGGGTAGCAAGATACCGATGTTTACTTCTTGACTGACATTTGAATTTTTGTGTGTGTGTGTCTGTGTGTGTGTGTCTGTAAGCACATTTTTATTTGAAAGGTTGTCCAAAAAGAAGTGCCTGTAATACCTCTAGCCCCATGTGAACAAACAGAGGTGGGATGTTTATGAGGCTCTGCTGTGTCGCTCTGTTCCTTCTCACAGTCGCGCTAAAGAAAACTGCACACTGTATAACACCATATGCTGACCACAGGCAATGTCATTCCTCTGCCGCTTGTGAAAACGGTCAAAACAAAATGATAGGACACGGACGCAGTGCCACGTTTAATCGGCCGCGGCTTCTTCCGCTTCAGTCAGAGAGTAAAACCCGAAGCACGCCTGGTACACATTTAGAGTTGACGACTACAAAACAAGCAGATTCCTTCGAACGTGCCTTTCAACTTTCACCTTCACTCACCCCAACTTCACCTCTCTCTGCCCATTCCCACCCCCACTCCCTTGTTTCCTGGCCCTAAATTCCTCAGTGCAGGCTGGACGGGGTTTAATAGTAGCCCAGGCTCATAAGCAGGCCTATAAACGTTGTGTCTCGGATGGGAAGGAGGCCCCCGGCCAGGGTGACGGCCTCTTTATTGGGATCCAGTCACCTTGGGCAGCTATTCACATCAACAGCTCCATCCTTGGATCCCTTCCTAGTAAAAATAAAGAATCTGGGGTCAAAAACCCAAAGTCACAGCCCCTCCTGTCACCCCCAATGGGCAGCACAGGACTAAACCAAATGTGTTCACCCCCCCAAACCCCACCCCAACACTGCAACCCCAACCTGAACCCTCAGTCTGTCATTAAAAAGAGTGCTAAGGTTTCAAAAAACAGAGAGGCAAAGGCACAAAGGAATAATCTAATAAAAGTAGAAGAAAAAATGAAAAGAGAAAGAAAACTGGGGAAGAGGAGGTGAGGTTGAGGACAGAAACTTCCCAGTGGTCGAGGGGTTAAATGAAATCCTGACTATTTAACTTTGACCTTGACTGAAGAAACTATTGCTAACCACACGAGCGTCAGCCTGTTTTACTGTTCACAAATGTGTTCAAATACGACGTTAATTAAACAATGAACGCTGTTAATCATTTCGTTGAATCTGGAGCGGCGCTGTGATGCGCTGCACCGGTTTTGGCACAGTTACGTGGAAGCGTGTGTGTTTCAGTGATCTGCACACTACCAGCGCATCATTTTTTTCATGCCACGTGTGCCTGAACTGAAACATTTCTGTTGTTTTGATGTCCCACACTGAGTTTAACATTATTACTGTTATTACTGTGAACCTGTTTGTAGTAAATATAAGTTTGCAGGCCCTCTTAATACACTGTGACTCCAAACATCGCTGCTGTGTGTGAATGACTCAGTAGTTCCCTTTTGCTTTTTCTTGCATTTAATAATGAGAAACAAATGATGCAGGCAGTGTTCATTTGTGAATTTTTTTCACCCTTGTGTGTTGCTCTGAAGTGCGGGACACATTTACTAAAAGAAAAACGAGGCAGTGATTTTATTTTCAGCCTGATTCTCGGCGATCTTGACTTATTTTATGTGAAGAAAATGTAAAAACATATTTTCCTTGAGCACACGCTGCACACCTCCCTACACATTTACATCACATGTAGTGCACAGTGTTCAGGTTCACTAGACTCCAGGGTAATAGACGAGGGGGGATTGTAAATGAAAGAATGAAAGAAAAAGGTTTGCTGTGTGCTTTCTGTGTGTGTCCGTGTGTGTGCACCCCACCTGCTATTTCTGCACCCCTTTGTGTGTGAAACTACACATACACTTCGGGCCCAAAGACAAGAAGGCACAGTATACAATGCAAGTGCAAGAAATACATTTGCAATTAAAACAAAGTGAAAATCATATTTTTGTTTAGAACAATAAAAGAACAATAAAAATGTTTTAAATAATTAATGAATAGAGTTATAAAAAAAAGATTATAATAGTAAATAATTATTTAAAAAAAAATTATAACAGTAGAAGAGATGCAGTGGGGATATAACACAGTAAGCTGAAACTAGCCTTAAGCTGAGAAGGCTAATGAGAAAAGTTATGTGTTTAGTCGAGATATGAATACTGTCAGTGAGGCAGACCGTAGGCAGATCTGAGGAGGGGAGAAGATTCCAGAGTTTTGTCCAGTTGGCTGGAATTACTAGAAGATGCTGATTGATGGACCTAAGTGAGTAACATGGGACACAGGATTGTAAACGATCTGATAAATAACATAATTGATCCTATTTATTGACAGGAAGCCAATGTAATGATTTAGGATGGGTGAAATATGACCAGGCTTCCGTGTACCAGTCAGGAGCCTAGCAGCAGCATTTTGAACCAGCTGTAATTGTCATATTAGTCCAACATATAGCAAATTGCAGTAATCGGGTCTAGAGGTAAAAAAGCATCTCTAGGATTTTGTGGTAGTTGGTGCTTTGTTTGAGAGGCAGGTATATCTGTGCATCATCAGCATAAAAGTGGGAAGCAACATGTTTTTTTAAATACAGATCCAAATGAGTATACAGTAATAACAGAACTGGACCCAGAATGGACCCAGAATGGACCCTTGAGGTGCGTCACAGGTCAAAGTGGACAAAGGGCTGATCAAATACAGCCGTTAAGATAGGAGAACTGCGTGACTCAGTATTGCTCATTGTAAAATTAGTTCTGAGAAGTGATTCTATCAACAAAAAAATGTATGCTTGGAAAGATAGAGGTGGAGCGTTTAGGGGAAGAAATGATTGTACTGAAGAGGATTCTCGGACTATTGGAGTGAGCAAAAAATCAAGTGGGAAAAGTATTTGTTTCCTGAGGCCTCGACAGCCTCCTGGTATCCATTAACAGCTTATAATGTGTTTTACTTTTGCCTTTTACCTAGAAAAGGTTTAGAAAAGTTAGAAAGTGTCATATGGAATTTTAAGAAATTCTCTAAAGTCTGTGAGTATTTTTTTAATAAACTGTTATGGTTGAATGTATTTAAAACCCAGTAATGTTGTGGGTTCAGCGGACCCACGAACAATGGGTAGGTAACAAAGACATGAACATTTACACGTCTTTGTGCCGTTGACTTCTTTGTTTTGTAATAGATAAATTAACTAAAATGAATGTAACATTGTGTTGTGTTTACACTGCAAAACAGTAAGTCAGAAAATAGCAGGACGTTTCTCATAAATCAGTGATTGTTTATGTGTCTCACTCACTAAACAAGCTTTTTAAAACTAGGTTTAAATTAGCAGCCAGCATTTGTTACCTGTTAGAAATGGCTACTTGTAAAGCAATAATTATTTCCTAGTTCCTGCTTTTTATGGCCAGTTACATTTTAAAGGACATACGTACCAAATATGCGTGCGCACAGAGACACGATGATTTTCCAACAACAAGGTAAGAACAAAAAGAAAGAAACACATGAACACTACTGCATACATTAACAGTGAATAAAGATGAGCGTTCATTTTGCATTATGGTGTTGTGGTTTACACATCTGCCTATCAAGCGAAAGATCCCTTGTTTGATTCTGGGAGGAGGCACAAATCCCTTTGGGAAGGGCATGCGGCGTGAAAACTCTGCGAAGCGACCTACTGTGGCGACCCCTCGTGAATAAGGGAGCAGCTGAAAGCAGATTTATTCATTTCGCATTATCCTCCGTGCGACTTTAGGAACGCAGCAACTTGCACAAGTTTCCATTGTGCCAAACGAAATGGAAAATCGAGAGAAGAGCAACTTGGGATTCAGGTTTATTGTGACAGGCGCACAATCGTAGCTATTGTATTTGCAAAAATGATTTCATATGTATTCAGACAGGTCAGAAAAAAAACAGACCAGACATAATAATTTCTTTGTTATCGTCTTACTAGAAAAGGCTGCAGATAATTGCATGCAATCTTCTAAAGAAACGGGGGCAAGGGGATGATTCAGACTTTGAGTTTCTGAATAAACTTAAGTGCTGCTAATTTTTCTTATAGCGTGTGTTCAGTTTTGGGTTACTAGAGCAAAGGTGTGAGAGGTGGAAGTGAAGGAGCTGGATGAGTGGTGCTGCAACCCGATCGCTGTTTTCTGTTTATATAGTAACACTGACGATGTAAAAGTGGCCCTGAGAGAACAAGTGGAAAAACAGCTCCCATTGAAACGGAGAACCTGCATCTGGCGCCAGGAGAGAGGTAGTGACTGACAGTGTCTGAGGGTGGTGAGAGCAGGTGAGGAGGGACGTGACTCAGAGACACATGACAGATAGAGACAGGGCGAGAGACGCTCGGCTGAAGGCGGCGAGAGAGGGAGGGGGGTGGGGCTTTACCTGGCGTGGAGAAAGAGGGAGAGGAGCCAAAAACTGTCAGCAGCTGTCATCACCCTGAACTGAGCTCAGCCTCAGAGCCTCGGTTTAAAAAGGAAAAAAAAAAAACCTCTCTCTTCTTAACCTGCGGCTCACCCCCGAGTATGTCACAACATCAATCAGCACACTGCTGGACCGACAACACGCCTCGTGTGAATCAGCTTAATCAGCCAGTGTAATACGACTCCCACGCAGAGGTTCATATTCAATAAAAACTATAAATATAACCTGTCATATGACATATTTCACACTTATCAGAATACACTAGAAAGTCTTTAAACTAAACGTCATCTACTCACAGCAAAGCTACAACATAAAATTCAACTTCTGACTTCTGCGACCTACGTCACACTACGATATTACTCCATCACGTGTCTTTTCCATCTTCCTCCTTTCCCGTTTCCTCAGTGTTTGTTGTCAGATCAGTACATCTCTGTTTAGACAACAGCAGCCCCTCTTATTTATCGGCTCTGATGCCTGAGAGCCAGAGCTCAGGAATCAACATATCAGTCCCGAGAAGTTTACTAAATCTGCGCTGTCAAACTCTTTTCTGGCAAACGTGGCTTTTAAAAACACAGGAAAAAGAAAAAGCTTAATATTAGGTTTTAGCTGTTTAACCGGGCAGTTTTTATAGCAGGAAGTGATAAATACTTCAGACATGAGTCAAACTGCAACAACAGTAACTGCTTTGTTTGCGGATTTTTTTTTTTTTACACCACCCATAATTGTATTTGTTTGTGTGTGTGTGTGTGTGTGTGTGTGTGTGTGTGTGTGTGGTGGTCCTCTGTTTCCTCTGTGTACTGAATTTTTTGGAAAAAAAACATTCTGGATTAACAAGCACATCTCAATGAAAAAAAGAAACAACTTGCTGAAGTGGTTTAAAATAAAATAATCACACATAAAGAGTCCCTATAGGACCTGCAGCCGGGCTCAGTCCACCTACATCACACATCTTATTGAGCTAGACTTTGTCCTGGGGGGCTCGTGTGAGCCTCGCATCTTCCTTGAAATGGAAGGTAAAGCGAAGCGTGCATAAAACTTTAATAATGTCTTTACTGTAGTTTGTGAGCCAAATCAGAATTCTGAGAAATGGTAATAAAATAATAATGACCGGACACTCAAATTCATAACCTAACCGAGACGAAACTTTTTCTCCTCCAGCCATTCAAATTGTAATTTCGATAACAAATGTAGATTTTATATAACTTCTCGCCAAACAAAATGTTCAGCAGCGTGCTGTGGAATGTGCACATACATGCGAATGTGTGTGTGTGTGTGGGCTGCTGCATAAGTCCATCGGTCAGTTGGACAGTGAGCGATGGTTTTCCGTGTGACTCGGAGTGCAACAACATTCACAAACACGGCGAGAGGAGGGAGAGAGGGAGGAAGCCCTGCGATAAATGTCCTTCATTATTAAACAGCCCCAACGCGGTCCGTTTCAAAAAGCGACATCAGTGCAGCATGAGCGATTTTTGATTCTGTGATCTGTATTTTGTATCATACTGTATTATGAACAGCAACGGGGAGGGTTCGACCACAAATATGCTGAGCAAGTAATTACCACGACAGCAGGGAGGAGATAGGGGAGATCTCAGTGACAATCCCTTTCATCAGCTGTTCTAAGTTCAATACCATTGCCCCCCCTCCTCCTCCTCTTCCCGCAGCCCTCACTAATAACCCTCTTCCCCCCTGTGTCCTCTCCTGCCTTCCTGCCCTGGCAGGAGGAGGAGCCCTTCCTGTCACTGGCAGCGCCTTTTAAAGGAAGGGCTGTGAAAACCAGGCTACTGTCCAGGAGATGGCTCCATAAAAACCGCACCAAACATTAAAAAGGAGGCACAGGAGCAAACACGCAGGCAACAGCGCACAAAGGCGCGCCCACACACACACACACACACACACACACACACACACACACACACACGCACACATTTGCACAATCTCGCTTACAAAAACAGAAACCATATCCTCCATCCTTGCGAACCCTTGCGCCGCTGTAAAGCATGTCAGACCCTCGGGAGAAATGTGGTCCGAAAGAAGCTAAAATTGCAGTTCGCACACTTCAGGTCGCCAAGGTAATAATGCAAGGTAAGGTTTAAGACAAAACCTGGAAAACAGCAGTCTTGTAATCATTTGTTGCTGTTTTCACAGTCCAGGAGTTGGTCTTTGTCAACAGAGCGCGCGCGTGTGTGTGTGTGTGTGTGTGGGGAGGGTGCATTTACGGGGCAGGTTGTTAAATTCAAGTTTGTGCCTTCTGTCCCTTTTGTCCCTTTCTTCCTTTTTTTAAACAACACCCAATAAACCCAGCTTTCAATTTTTCCCTCCACTTTTGGATATCACTCCACAGCCAGTTCCCACCTCTGGGCACCTTCAATTTAAAACTGGGGCCCATCATAGTGTCTCAAACACCACAGACACACTAATATGCACGTACAGCAGTTAAAACTGCACAACTGTACGACAGCGTGGTAAGATTTTGTATTGTTATATCAAAATATAAGATGTGTCTGCTAAGTTAATGCCCTGAAATGGTTAGTCTGCTATACAAAGACCCAATGGTGCAGTTACACTGTTAAACCTGGCTCCTTTTTAGGTTCGGCTGGGTTAATTCTGAATGCGACTCCCACCAGTTTTCCTTCATGCAGCCACAAGTAAAATTTGCGCTCGGTTGCGTAAAAACTGAGAAATGCTGTAAAGACATTAATAATTCTGGATCGTGTAGGCACAAAGATAATGTGGCGCGCTGGAGACGGGGGCTGAAAGCTGGAACGCCGCAACTGGAGACAAGTTTGAGCATGACTCGCTGGACCTCACAAGATGTTGGTCTCAAGCTGGAACAATCACTAATCAGGAGAACCGGATTCGAACTCTCCCTGTAGCTTTCATAAGACTGCTGCAAAAATAATAAGCTATCCTCACATAAATCACACCTACTATTTGCCATGTGCGCTCTCTGAGCAGGGGAGTCTGGAGGTTTCAAAATCAAAGGGAATTGCGTTTTATTTGCCTCCAAACCGTTGCCTAATTACTCTAAATAATCAGATTGGAGTCATAAACCGATTAGTTTGACTCACGCAAGAGCCATAATGAAATAATCGGTCGTGGCATATTCCTTTTATTTCACCAGAGAAAGCGATAAGTTTCCTGCTAAACGTAGCAGTGGAGAGAGAACACAGAGAGCCACAGAAAAAGAATACTTCACACACAGCACCAAATGTATGAGAGACAAGTGACACCGCTGCGAGTCCAGCCAAAATAAATATCTAAGCCCTTCTAGTCCAAGAAATACAACACCCTCTAAGACCTCTTTTATCCCATAAATCAAGCACAAATCTTGTGCGTTTATCTGTGACTGCCTATAGCAGCACCTTCCAGCTGTATCATGGTTCGCTTTGCTTCTCCTACACAATGATCCGATGGTCCATTGTTAGAGCAGCTTTGAAGAACCTGATCTCAAAGAGGAGAAGATGCCAAGCAGAAATGGGCTTTACTACTGAATGAAGAGAAGACTGTTTCCCCTCGGGGCTCTAAACACCAGGATACAAAGGGCAACAGTGGGTTTAATCCCAACTTCTAACTTCATCCTGCCACTCCTCTCACCCCCTCTTCTCTTTTAAGTGCCCATGCCCCTGCACACCGCCTAATCTCTTAATTGGGCCTTTATAATTGTAATTGAATCATTAAAAGCTCTTGGTTACACAACACAAGGCCGGTAAGCTGATCCACGTATGAGGAAAGAATAAACACACTTTACTGCTGGGAAGAAAACACACTATCAGAAGAAAAAGGGGATCTTCAAAAGAGGAGGAAAAAAAAAAACTCACCCAAATGTCACACTGCACAAGAGGCAGTGACAGAGAGAGCAGACAGACTCAGGCATGTCCCCGCTCCCTTTAATGCCTCCTGACGTTGAAACAAAGGAAGGCAAAGAGGTGCTGAACTGCCTCGCAAAAAAAAAAAACGCAGGAAAAGATGACCCCCCTTACACACACAAACACACACACACACACACACACACACACACACACACACACACACACACACACACACACACACACACA
>JAVDPK010002482.1:29949-54877 GCA_034780415.1 Cichlasoma orientale | reverse complement strand
CACACACACACACACACACACACACACACACACACACACACACACACACACACACACACACACACACACAGAAAACAGAGAGGACAAAATGCCCTCAGGAATTTAGCGCCATAATGTCCAACAGAACATGTTCACCCAAAGCAACGCTGAAAAAGAAAAGGCATCCACTTGTTCTCTATTTAATCAGCTCTAAAGAACTGTGCAGCAGTTCATGGGGCTATACATGGGAAGTTATAGAAGTAGAATAAAAAAATCATCTTAGGCTCACAATGCTTTGGAAAAAAAGTCAAATTAAAGCCAAACTCAAGTGCCAACACCTATTTCTCCAACTGAAATGATATTTTAATCTATTTAATCTATTTAAATGATATAAACAGCAGCCAATGCAAAAACCTAGCAAAACCCACAATTTGTTAAATAATAAAGAAGTCAGCATAAAAATGATGCACTTGTGCAGCCTTTATGAGGAAGTCTGCAACACACAATCCTTTTCTGTGCGCATCAATTATGAGTGTAAGCTGTCAGGAAAAACAGATCCAAATCCGAAAGGATTTATTTTAACATGATACAAGAGTGAGAACAGCAGTAAATCCTAACCTCAGAGGAGGTGCAGCCAGAGAAGGGGGGGGGGGGATTACCCACAATAATTAATCAAAGCAACTGTCAATCATTTTTCTGTCAATTAATGAATCAGCTGATGCTGAAGAAGGTGCATTTCCCTCAAAACTCTTAGCCTGTGAGCATTTTTTCACCTCTTTTGGCCAAAAAAAAAAAAAAAGAGAGAAAAGAACTAAATTTTAAATGTTCAAATAATGATGATTAATGAACATTTGCAGACATTTGTCTTTCAGGCTGGCATCTGGCAAAGCTCCACAGCGAGTTGAAACAGGCCCTGCTGTGGTGTTTGTCATCCTGACTGCTCATCCATCATCATTAGCGAGCACCGCGGGCCTCGACAGGGTTTGATGCGCTGCTATCTAAATAATTACTGAAGATAAATAGGCTTTAAGGTGCTCGGCGGGGGGGGGACATCTCAAATCGCGTCGGAAAAGTTCCGCCTCGGTGGCACGCGTGGCCCCACTTCCAAGTTGAGTTTCTGTAAACGTTTGGTTTTCCAAGTCACAAAGCCAAGTGTAATCTGAGACTCTGAAAATGGACTTCATTACAGTTACAAAAGGTGGCCTTATTATTCTATGAGATAAAGTGAACTTTTCTCATTTATCTCTGAAGCGTATGACTGTTACTGTGTGGCGAGTACATTTTTTTTTTCAGCACTCTATCTCGATGCCTGACGCAATATCTGCTCAAATGTCAAAAGAATGTCTACCCTGTGGAGTTGAGAAACAGTGACTGATAACGAGTCAAATGATTCGTACTTCATCCTTTAATAACCGACTGCTCGTTTCTGCAGTCATGTTTGCAGAATGGTGCTAAAATGAAGGTTTTTTTTGTTTTTGTTTTTTCACTTAACTTCTTCCTCTTGCATTTAAAGCAAAAGACTGTGCCTCTGATAAAATATTTCACTCTGCTTATCTTTATTTATCTTTTGTAAATGATCCATTCCTAACTAACTGCGGCTCTGTGTGCGAGTTTGTCGGCCAAATTGCAACCATGTGATTTCAAGGCCCGTTTGCCTTCGATCTGTCAGTGCAGCTTTCGGCTCGGACGTTGGCAGTTGTTGTTTTCTGGACACATCGCCCGGGTTAAGTCCCTGCATTGTTTGAAAGAGCTGTCAATCATGTGAAGTCATTCATAAAGAAAACAAACAGCGTGATGTATAAATACACTCCCCAACTCACTCACTCACTCACACTCACAAAGCACACTAAAGCACATAAACAAACAGGCTGCAGGGTGAGAATGGGTACACATAATCGAAAGGAATCTGACTCTTCCTGTGGAGAGAGCTCCGTGATAACAAAACCAGGGTTCTGATAAGAACACACACTCACACACACACACACACTCACACACACACACACACACAGCTGCTCTTTTACAGTCTGATGCACAGGACAGAGTACTCACACTGAACGCTGCTTGTCCCGGCCCAGGCAAAAGGGTCCAGCCCGGAGAAGTAAGGGGTGGCCTTACTGAGCATGCAGGAGCCTTGCCTGGACACATCGAAGAGGGGCCGAGGGGCCAGCCCCAGAGCCTCCATGCAGTCAAACATGTTTCTCTCCAACTCACTGCAGTCCTGTGCTATTGAGGAAAACTCAAAGTAACTTAATGCCTTGCTTGGTCCAGGTGTTCCCTGTCTGTCTGTCTGTCTGTCTTTGCCCCTGCCACTGCCCCCCTGGCCGGCTGTCCTGTCTCTACCAAAGTCCTCTACATGGACAAAATCCCCTCTTTGTGTCTTTTATTTCTTCACTTTCTTACTGTTCTCCAGAGCGAACTGCTCCTACCCTCTCTGCTCCCAGATCACTTGCTCTCCTGCCTGCTTCCCCTCTCCTGCTGTAACTGATCTCAGTTCCCCTCTTGCTGGCTGTCTGGGCCTCTCACACTCTGCTGCAGTCACGGCCAACTATCTGAGCGGCTCTCCCAGTACAGAAAAAAGGGGGTGTGGTTAAGGAAGAAGAAAGAGGAGGGACAAACAACACGAGGAGGCGTGAACCGGCTTTCCAACTGGCCGTACAACAGTCCTTCTCTCCTGGGTTCATTTCTCCTTTAACTTTTTCAAACTCACCTTTTTATATATTAATATTCAACAAATGAAAACAAACACCCCTCTCCTCCCCCATTCTCTCCCTACACCACACTAGCTCCTTTCTCCTTTCTCGGCATTAACTTTGTTTTTGTTCCACCACAGCAGGGAAGAAATAGCCTCTCTCACGAGCACCCCGGCCACCCTCAGCAAAAGAAAAACAAAAAAATCAGCTCCTACTTCTCAGAGTATGAAGCACAGTGTAAGGTTGTTGTTCACTGTAAAAAGGGTTCTCTCAATCCCCACGGCAACAGAGGGAAGCGGCCACAGTAACACACCTGTTCCCACAGGCACGTGCGCGCGCACACACACACACGTACAAAAAACTTCTGCAATATCCCTAAAATTAAAAGAAACACACTAAATCAATGCCAATCATTTTTTAAAGTTACATACACATAACTGTGTCACTTATTATTAAAAGGAATGGCTCATTCACTCATCCCTTCATAGATTATTCATTTGCAATAGAAAATATTGATTAACTTGTATGTAGCGTGTGTAGACAGATTTCATATGTGCACTGACAGCCCACAACTGCATCTATTCGCAGTTAATTAAACACAAATAAACATCGTATTATTTCCAGAAAGTCTTTGTAAGAACTGATCAGGAAATCGTGTCGAATTTATGGATGTGTAAAATAGTGCCTCACGCAAGACAATGAGAAACTTTTCGTCCAAAAGTTTATGAATAATCTATCCACGGTCTGCGACCTGATCGGCTCCTTTTTTTGGCCCGGCCTAAAGGGTTCAGTAAATAAATAATTCACTTTTTTTTTTCAAGAGTCTCACATTGCACAAAAGTTTTATTTGTCTTTTAAAGGCTTCTCTTTCTCTTTTCCCGCTAATTCTTTGCATCTGCAGCCGCAATTAAAATCTTCCAAATCGATTCAAACGGATTCAGTCATCCTCCCTCCCAGAGCCTATTGGATACTTCAGTCACAGTGAAGTGCGACTTGGCTTCGGGCGAACCACACTGGCCCAAAGTCTAGATAGTTTGTATATGAGACCAGCTCACCCTCCTCCCTCACTCTCCTCCTCCCTTTCCTTCCCTCGTTCAAGAGGGATGAACTCTGGAAGAAACCCCCACTGGGGCTCTAACACCCCCCCTCCACACACACACACACTCACACACAAACACACGCACACGCCTGCACACTGACTTTCCAACTGCCTGTGGCTTTGAACACTTCATATTCCTCTCGCACATTGCAATTCTCTACTTTCTTTGTTTTTCCCCTGCTTTATGTTTATATTTCTCTCAACACCCTGAATCCATTTCGTTCTGTTTTCTTTTCTTTTTTTCCCTTTTTTCCAAATTTTATACACTATTCTGAGAACACGAGACACAATCTCTGCTGGTTTTAGCAGATTAACTTTTATATTTATAAACCTCGCCCCTCCAGTCATCCTCGTCTTGGCCAAGCTGTACGCAGAAGTGTGCACTCGCTCACTATGATGCACTGCAGGGAGCAGAGCTACACAGGCCCGCTGAACTCTCTCCACACCTTGAGACAATTACCCTCCCTGCCTCGCAGCACCCTGCCCCCTGTTACTGCTTTGAGGAGAGAAGCACACAAGGGGCAATGTGAAGGAGGAGAAACAACAAAAAGAAGAAGTTGTATCATTTTCCTTCTATTTTAACAAAACATCGGCTCACGCCCGCTCTTTTGGTTCGGCAAATTGCACCTCTTTGCCTTTGAAACTTAAAACACGGGACTCCCCACTCAGCTATGTCCCCGCTCTCTTTCTTACACACACACACACACACACAGACACACACACGCACACTGAACTTGTAAGAGGAGCGAGTCGCATTACAACTATTCACAATCAGGTTCTTCAGCTATTCATCCTGTCGTCATGTCTGACACAAACACACAGCGCCGAACAATGGCCTCTCTTTCTCTCTGTCTATTTCTCCACAGGCACCTCCTCCTGCTCCAACCACAGTTATTTGTGCAAAGTCTCACTGCGGTCATCCGTAAGCGCACCAATATAGTCACAAATGTGAGGCAAGGAGCACAAGACTGCTGTTTGTGATATTCATGGGTGTTGGAATGTGCAGCCTACAGAGTGGCAGTGGAAATCTACGTGTGTGCGTGTGTGTGTGTGTGTGTGTGTGTGTGTGTGTGTGTTCTGACACACAGACAATTATGTGTGTATGTGCTTAAACAGAGTGCCCGCGATGACAGACACAAAAGGAAAACACACAAGCCTCATTCTGAGCCATTAGGTTCAAGTTACTAATATCACACACACACACTCACACACACACACACACACTCACACACACACTCAAAACATTACAAAGAACAAGATGTTACTAGTAGAGAAATTACGAAAGGACATTGTGTTCGCTACTTCCCAGGGAGACTTCCTTTGTTTCATAAGTCTAAAAAAAAAAATTGGCAATAGAACCAATTTTGACACGTCTCGAAAAAAAAAAATCAATATTTCATGTGAAATATAATATTGTATTATGTATTTACACAATTTCTAGGAAGCCCGGAGCAGAAGCGACTCAGACAAAATCAGTTGCATGTGTGTTTTGCCAAATTTGCCCAGCTATTAGGAGAAGAAGAGAGAGAACTCGCTGCATGATTAAATACGCAGCAGGGGTCTTTTGATGTGGATATCCGCTAATTTCAACTCCAGGGATGTTCTGAGTTTCATCTCATTAGGGAACAAAGTCCAGTCTTCCACTCACACTGATTAGAGCATGGATTGAATTAATTTGTAAATCCTACTCAAACTTCTAAAGTCATTTTTATAAACTTTGATTCACTTAGTACACTGCTGAGAAATAAGTAATTTATTGTAGCCTCACTTGAGGGTAAAGAATGGGCTTATTAGCTGAATTGTTAGTCTTCCTATTGAAAGTCTCTTGGCAGGCAGCCACAGTAAACTCTGTTTATATACGAGATACCTACAGAGTTAATGCGATTAGTTTTTAGTTGATCATTTGGTGGATAAATGTGTCGACGCCTTTTCCGAATGATAATGACAATAACTAGATTCTTCCTCCTATATTGAGCATACGCTCACTTTATATACTACACGTATGAGGAATAACCATAATAACGCTAGACAAATATAATCGCTGGCCATTTCATGACTTACACCATGCTAGTACTGAGTTGGACCCAGTTTTGCCTTCAGAACTGCTTTAATTCTTCCTGGCACAGATTCAATGAAACATCATTTCTGACTAGCGAAGGTTCAAGTTGCACTAACACGCAGAATTTTGAATTTTTGAAACAAAATAGTTTCATTTTAAATTTTTTTATTAAAAACAGTGTTCATTCCTTTGTTTTTTGTCCTTTTTGGAACCTTTTAATGTACATTTCAACACTTTGGTGCCTATGGCCCCAAGACACTGATTTGTTTGTAACACAATACAAGGAGGAGAAAATACCAGAGTGAGCGCTTCTCTGTGCGTGTGTGTGTGTGTGTGTGTGTGCAATCCTCAATCAAATAAGCAACACTTGAAGCCACCCCAAGCACAACTATGGAAGCTTGTTTCCGCCACTAAAAAAAAAAAAAGGTTTTTAAAAAAATCACCATCCCTAACTCAAAATTTCGAGTTAATAAGTTGAAATTTCGAGAAAAAAACGACTTATGTATCGGTGTGCATACAATTAGGAAAAGGGGAAGATAGTACAAGTAAGCTTTTTGAGTAAATATTTGTGACTAAACTAACAGTCACCATTAATTTTTCCCCCCAAAAAATTAATTCAAAACAACCACAACAAAAATGATCTTTCCTCACCCCCTTTGAACTATTTCATAAATTTGTAAACATAAACTTTCACATGCACTTTGTTCTCAGAATTGCACTGATGACATTCTGCTCTGTAATTACAGCTGTCTGTACACACACTCGCAGTGAGTGTGTCCACAGGCACTCTGTTATGGTTTGGGGCTGCATGCCATCCAGTGATGTTGCAGATCTTATCAAAAGTGATTTAATTGTGAACACAGAAAAGCAGATTCTGATCCACCGTGCAACACCACCTGGAAAGTGTCTGATTAGAAATGGCTTTTTCAGCATGACAATGATCTCAAACACATCGCAAGTGCAGTAAAAGCATACCTGGATAGAAAAACACACAACAGAACACTATCAGTCATGGATTGGCCTCCCCATAGCCCGGACCTCAACATCATTGAAGCAGTGTGGGATCAGTCAGATCATATATGATCTGACTGATTTAAATATAGTGTGCATACCTGACAGTCTGTCTGGGCTTCATGTGACGCTTATCATCACGCATCTGAATGACTTAATGCTGTCTCTTACATCTCTCTGTCGCTGTCTATATTTCTGTTACAGTCCCAGAGGCGAATTCTCAAAGATGTAATCACAAACTGAGTGCCATTAGCCTGAAGAGGCTCCACAAAATGACGAAAGATCAGCAGATAGCAGTGAACACATCATATATGTGTGCACACAGTGACACACACCCACACTGATTGACAGGTGTGTTCAGTAGGTATTTATAAACCGGATGTCAGCCTGAAAGGGCATTTGAGACTCGATTAAATGTATGCAAGTGTAGCGCGTTGGAAAAAGAGCTAGTTTGACTGCATAAATACAGCAGCAGGCTTTGCAGACAATTAGAGGCTAAACTAAGGTAACGCTCATTTAAACACACTCAAGAAAATGGAAATTATTGAAACTAGCTTTGCACTGCGTTCTGCTTCATAGTTCTATAATTGCAGAAGAATACCTGAACTTTTCTGGTCAATGCAACTCAGTGAGTCCAACTTGAAACTTGCATTACAAGCAACCACATGTAAAACTTAGAAAATGTAAAGTTTGTAAGGTATCTGTGGCCTGCTAGTGCCTGACCTAAAATAATAAAAGTGAAGCAGAGTTTAAAAGAAAGACTGTAAGTAACAAAAGTGGAGGTCCATTTCAAGAAAGAGTATATTATGGAGGAAACTGATGAAGTGTTTTTTGGCCTTTAGATCAACTTCATTTTCCCCAGATCATCTCTTGCTACAAACTTTTGCACTCTTGCAGTGACTTTCAGTGTCAGTCACAGTAAAGTGCAACAGCACCCCCTGTGACTCAAAGAGCGAACTCTTTCTGGATCTAACGCCGCTTCTGTGGGATCAAAGAAGTGAGAAAGTGAGAAACTTTTTTTTCTGCAAAAAACACGTATCCATGTTTCAATCTTTTTAAGGTAAAGATCGCTCCATGGAGAGTAGCAAGTTACAAAAAGGGACCACTTCTTTTTCCAGCCCGTCCTCATCTGCCTGGTTTACCACATGGAAATTTTTTTTTCTCTTCTCTTCTCTTCTCTTCTCTTCTCTTCTCTTCTCTTCTCTTCTCTTCTCTTCTCTTCTCTTCTCTTCTCTTCTCATCAGTGCATGATCTGAAGCCTAACTATAACCTCAAATTGGCCCTGAAGACTTTTTCCAAAACTGTGGAGTCTCTACTGTCTTCCACCAAAAAGCGGTGGTCAGGAGACAGACATTGGACACACTATCTTGTCATGCGTAGGGCTGTGAGATTATGATTTCTTGCCTTCTTACTGAACTTCACACTAGTTTGAAGCGTTGTTATTATGTGGCATTGTGACATTTTAACCATTAAGACAGTTAAATATGATGTGTTGTTTTGAGTGTAAGTGAAGTAACACAGTTAATTGTGGTCATACAAATAATTAAAAAAAAATGCATAAAGAAACATAATGGACTCGTGAATTGCACCATACTGAAAATAGTACACATCTTCAGAGAATCCTACACCATTACAGTAATGTATGTCTTATGCAAATAATTAGGGGAAACTATTACTCACACAATGCTGCCATCTCTTTGGGGAGGTCTGCGCCAAAGCGACCAAAAAGGTGGCTACTGGCCAGCAGGTCAAAGGGGGAGTGGCTCCGCATGGAATTAAAGGTGAATGGGTACATAGCACGAGGGTAACCCGTCATGTGACGCACTTGGTGCTCTCTGTTGGTCGACATTGTGAAAAGCACAGTCGTGGTTCACACTGCTTTTCTCAGAATTTCTCGCCCTTTCTTCTTTCTTCTTCCTCGTCAGGAGGTTCTGCTGAGTTTGAAACAGACTAGTGCCATTCAGCCTCTCTAAGCTGCTGGCTCCTCTGCGGTCAGGCACAGAGAGGTAAGAGGGATGCAGATGAAGGATGATGAAACCACGTGACCAAGACCCGGTCCAGGTCCAGACTCTGTACAGAAGGAGAAATGAGGAGGAGGAATGGTTAAGTACAGAAACCAAAATGTGGTCGCTGTTCTTGAGAGAACCATAACTTTAGAACTCGCCTAAAGTTTTAACAATACCATCAATTCATTCAAAAATCTTTTCACTTTGTGTGCAATGAAAACAATACCTGAAATACCTGAAACTCCAACCACGAAGCCAAATTAAAGAAAGATCTAGCAAAGGAAACAAGAGTGTTGAAGAAGCAGCTGACAGAGCTGAAGCAGAGGCGAGTGCAAAACTTTCATCCTTCTTTTCGTCCGTCTTCCAAGTAGTGCAATAATTTTAGGCAATGCCATATGATTTAAATCAGCAGAACTGTATTATAAAGGGTCTCTCTGTTTCCTCTGCCAACCTGACTCCTGCCAGCCTGCCCAAGAGCAGCCAGCTACAACATGGGTACAGTTAACCCTTCACAAGAACACACACACACATAATTCACGTTCTCACTGTAACCTAAAAAAAATCACTTTTCCTCCACCATGTTCAAAGTGCTTGATGAGCACAACTTTTCTCACCTTTAACCGTGTCTCAGGAGTAACACTGTGACCCAGCCAAAAAGTTAAATTAGGGCAGCCCTCCTATCATCTTACTCTATGACTCCCATCCCCTTCACTGATTTCATGAATGGGTGGAGCTTACGTCTTTGTGGTTGGGCTGTGGTAAACGCAGCTCGGCCAAAGAATGTCTTGTTGTTTTGGGCCTGCTTCAGCATGGGAATCCAACACCCGGGGTGGGTGAGAGGCACAGTGAGAGAATTATGAATTTACAAATGTCCTACACTGAAGTACAACTGTATGACTAAAACTCTGAATCAGCAGATACACATAATAAATTTGGGTCCGTTTGAAAGAAAGAAAATTGCAGAGCGCGCGCGGTGCGAGTAGTCAAAGGGACTTTTCGCTAAAAGCTAAAAATAGCAGCTGTGATGGAAACTGTGTGGCACACATCTGTGCATGTATGCTCGCAGCACAACACCCAAGAACCTCCTTGTAGATTTGTGTCATAAAGTTGTGGAAAGGCGTATGTCAGCGCACTATAAAACCATTTCTAAACCTCTGAATGCTTCCTGGAGCACACTGGCCTCAACAACTGATGAAATGAAAGAAGGCCACTTTCCAGCGTTTGGCTGTCTGATCAAACTGTGACTGAGCCAGAAGGCTCTCTGTGCCAGAGGTGACCGAAAACCTAACGGTCACTGTAACAGAGCTTCAGACGGCCTCTGCGGAGAAGCTGCAGGAAGGATGACCTTTTCAACAGCACTCCATCAATCAGGTCTTTATGGCAGATAGAAGCCAGCTTGGTATTTGCTAAACAGCATTTATGAGGAAAAAGAAAACGAGAGCCTGATGAGTGAACGCCGACCTCTGTGAGCAGAACTCTAAATGCTATCAGTCTGATCATCACCTGGCTCGTAGCTTTACACCAGAGGTGTCAAACATGTGGCCTGTGGGCCAAAACTGGGTCCAATGTGGCTCACCGGATAGCTTTGCAATATGTAAAAACTGCAGAGGAGGAGGACAGTTTTTGGATTTTGATGATTCTCTAATGATCCAATCAACGACAGATCAAATTAGACTGAACGTGGCCCACTCACGAGCTAAAATTAGTTTGACAGCCCTGCCTTTTACAGTGGAGCACGGTGCTTGCAGCATCACGCTAAAGAGGGTTCCTTTCAGCAGCAGGGAAATACAGAAAGACTGGAAGAAAACCTGGTTCAAGAGTGATCTGACTCGGAGACTAGGCAACAGTTCACCTTTCAGTGCAACTATGACCTAAATTACGCAACCTCAGCAACCCTGGAGTCACTTAGAGGTTCTCTGATAGTGTTTGAATGTCCTTGAGTAGCAGCCCAGCCAAAGCCCAGACGAAAAACTTGGATAGCGGCTCACTGATGCTTCCCAACCAATCTGATGGCGCCTCAGAGGATCTGGCAGGAGGAACGGAACAAACTGCCCAAATTTAGGTGTGCAAAGCTTGCAGAAACCAAAAACACTCAAAAGCTGCAACTGCTGCCAAAGGGGCCCCTACAAAGTACAGAATAAAGAGGTACTAAATATTTTTGTAAATGAGAGACTTCAGGTTCTTTTTTTTTTATTATTTGAAAATATTATTTAAACGATGTTTTAATTTTGTCATCGCTGAGTACAGATTAATGGGAAGCAGCAAAACAAAACAAAATGTAGTGGTTTAAATAGTTTAAGCAGTCTGATCTGCATTTGTGTTATCATGAGAAGTGTTCATTAACATTAATAGGGTGGATCGAATATTGACTTGATCTACAAGCATCTGGACTGTGACTATTAGAGTACATCCATTTTTTCCCACAAACACACACACACACACATACAGTAGACGTTACACATACACACAAAGCCACAGAGTCAGCGCAGTGAGTGTTGTTTTTAAAAGTCATATTTCCCGTATTGACATATTTTCTGTAACTTGGCTCTGCTGTGGTTTTTCTTCACCGTGAGGGCCAGTCAGGGAGAGTCCCTGCAACTGTTTTCACAAAGACGTTTTGTGTTTGACGATTAAAGAATGTCAAACACAGGTTGGACAGAGTATATAGTGATTAAAAACAGGATTACATGCATGGCGTGGAACGGTCACATTTTGTAAAACACATGCATACAAATGCCTGTCTAAAAGCAGTCAAGAGTCAAGAACGGACACGCAGGCTGCGGCGGCGTACGTACACAGATGTTCTTTGACTTTAATCATGTTCATGGGCAAGTAATCAGTGGAAAAAACACACAGCGTTCACACATGCCGAAGCACCATTGAAAGCGGCGATTGACCTCGAAGAATGAAGTAGTAAATATAGGACAGAGAATCCTACCACAGATGCGGCAGCTTCGAGTTGACTCTTTAACCAATCAATTTCAAAGGCTGGAATCACTAGTATGAAAGCCAGATGTATAAAAGGATTGGGAGGAAGAAAAAAAAAGTGTCGAAAGCTGAAAAAAAGATGGAAAAAGAGGGAAACAAAGGAAAAGAGAGAGAGAGGGGCAGAGCACATGAGGGCGTTTCAAGCATCTGGCAGACCATGTGTAAAAAGTGAACAGAGTCTTATTAATTAGAGCCATACTCCAAACGGCATTAATAAGAGAAAGAGCAGACTGTGGTACGGCAGCATGGAGGGGGAGGAGGGGGAGAGTGGGCAGAGCGGTTGCAGAAAACATACATAAAAATAAAGAAACTACTTTATTTCCACTAATAAACTATGAAATAATGAGTGCCCACGCCAAGGAACGGTTTCTTTCTCTCTAATGAGTAACACCCCCACCCCCTCATTTTCCCTCCAGGGGGAATACACCTTGGGTAGGGCAACAAAAGTGGCACTGTGTCTCCGGGCCTCCAGGCCTAAATACTGCTTTTATGAGACCTGGCTGGGTCAGGTCAAACTGGGTCATCTGGTCCTGGTCCTGCTGACACACACACACATGCTCTCACAGACACACACACAAATGATGCTCTTTTTTTCCCCATATTTTGAGGATGAAAAAACGAGTCTTGCTACAAAAAGGATGGGGGTTTCCAGCAGTATTATTAACTTGTTTTCTCATAACTTCCATCAAACCACACGTTTTGGAGCTGCATCATTGTCTTTGATGCAATGTTGCGACACATCTTTCAGCTGTAAACAGATGAAACTGAAAAACAACTTTTTGAAGAGCATGTTTTAAGCTCTTATTAGGAGCATTATCTGGATTCGGTTATCCTGGGTGTAAGTGTTACTGAATTTTATGGGTTTTTCCAACCCAATTCAGCTTGAGGTTATAGTTATGAAACTACACACACACACACACACACACACACACACACACACACACACACACACACACACACACACACACACACACACACAACAAATCTATAACATGCAAGCATCATGCTATTAATTTCTCCTCTCTCCCTTTCCCAGGATTAACTAACCAGATGCAACACTTACGCAACCCGTGCGTAGGCATGCAAAAGGTTGTTGGACTTGCCCAAAAATCTGCAATCATCTGTGAAAGGGGACCCTGTCAATACTTGTGCTCTTTTTTTTGTTGGCAGTGTGTGAAATTTTTTTATATTGAACAAGATTTTACAAAACACCCCCAGGTTATTTTATGGCGATGTCTGCTCCTCCGAAAATGCTCGAACTAAAGGGCGAGCGCAATATTATTTCGGTCCTATTTTGGTTTGCGAGCAACAAAACCACATATAACAGCCAACATCTAATTAAAAGACAAGTGGGTACAAATTGCACCCATACTTTGTTTTAAATTGCTTTTTTGTCTTTCAATTTTAATACACTTCTGTGGTGCATGTACCTAGCTGCCAGCCAACTGAGTACTCTTGCCTCTGTTTTGTGATTGTAAAGTCTTCTGAAAAAACAAACAAAATAAACAAAGCTTAATGGCAACACTTCTGATTGGCTATACTAAAATCTAAACTGAACGACCACAGAGAGACACAGCAACAAGCTGTCCCCACAGTGGCTAAGCAGTCCCATCTGTCCACACAAAAACTGAGAATCATTGTTCTAAGATTTTTTCACCAATACTTTAAAAAGTGTAGTATTTGACAAATTACCTGATATATATATATTTTTTCTCTCTGTGGCTCTCTGTTAAAATACATTATGCAGGGAGGAGTCGGGCTAACGGTGCAGTAGCAGCCGCAGTAAATGACCTCGCTCTGGTGTTGGAGCGTCAGTCTTTGGCGGATTGACAATTTGGTTACAATTTCAATAAAAGCTCTGTTGGCGCGGAGATAATGTGCTGTAACATTTTCAGTCAGACAGTCACATGGAGACTCGCAACTGAGAAATGAGTGCAAACAGGAGATTTTTCCAACCTAACACCCCTCCGCATCCTCGCTCAACACTCACTACATCCTCTCCTCCGGCCACCGGCTTCATGCCACCATAGGGGGGCCGGAGTTCTAGCCCCAGCAGAAACATGTTATAACTTCTCCATCCAGTTATCGTGGAGTTTGTTTGCTGGATGATGTGTACGCCTACCTTCATATGATACCAGAGAGGTTGGTTCCATTGTGTGTGTTTGTTGAATGTTGTCCTTCATGCTTTTAACTATCTGAGGTAAACATTACATTTGTATGGCAAGTGTTCACAGATCTCTTGCTCAGGGGGAATTTTGAAATTGTCTGAGGTTACCGAATTAAGGAATATTTGAACAGTTTAAGAAGTGTTAACATTTTGAATTACCGGGCTCAGTCATGTGAAAGTGTGCTGCTGTCTGGGTGGGGCACAGAGGTGATACATAACTCATGCCTGGAGGAGCTCCAGCTACTACAAACTGGAGCCCCACACACAAGCAATGCTCCGCTCCACACCACTGATGCCCTCATTGTGTTTGACCAAGTGGTGAATGTGTTGCCCTAATGTTGGCACAGTTGATACATTACACAATGACGCTTTCTGTTTTCTGATTATGCCAGGTGTGAAAATGTGTCACACACAGTTTAACTGATAATAAACACATAGAGTTCCATTTGTAGCCAGAAGTTGGAGTTCCCAGTTGGAATGTTCAACTGGGAAGTCAGACTTCCAACTTGGAAAGTCGGCACAGCCCCGCCAACCCCGACTTCACAATCCAAGACGGCGGCAGTGCCCGTAAACAGTAGGAAAACTGTAAAACTTTGAATCTGTACCTGCACTGTTGTGCACTTGAGACTCGCTAAATAAACCACACGCGGCGCAGTGATCGGCTCCGTCCACGAATGTGCTGCAGCGGTGGTTTGTAAGCACAAAGAAACAAGCATCGCGCTGTATTGCTAGTGATGGATGAATGACTACACTGCTAAGCAGCAAAACAAATCCAGTTTTTCTTCGCTTTTCCGACTCCAACATTGAGGCAAATGGAAATGCAGCAACACTCTGGTCTGTTGGCCTGAGAAAAGGTCACATGAACAGAAACGGCTGTTTCTTCACTTCATTTTCTTCTTCTTTTTTTGGACTTTTTTCCCTCCTCTTAGTAAATCTAAAGTTAAAAAGATGTTTTTACTCTAACCAACTATTTAGTCATTTTTCATTTCAAAACATCCTGTGTGATTCAACCCAGGGTGACGTGCGTCAGCTGGAAAATAGGCAGGTATTCAAGGGCAAAGTGCTGCAGGCTTATTCTTGTGTAGTTCTTTTGTGGCTATGAGCTTAGCTTATCTGTATCTGCCTCTCTCTTTTTGTAATCTACTTGCCATTGTCAATGTAAGATCGACCAAACAGTATTCTATCTAAGCAGCGCCTTTTTGACTTGCATGCTAAAAAAAAACCCATGCATTTAAGGGCTAGAGTGGAATTTGTGATGAAAACAAATGAAAAAAATATGTGGTTTTGTTGAAAGCGAAGCTGTAGCTGTATCTATGGGGACAGTAAGGAAATAAAGAGCCCAAACTAAGTTCTGAGTCTGAGCGGACACAAAGGTTGAAAAGTCCCCCGAAAAAGAGCCAAATGCAAGGAAAAACATGACTTCAGCAGGGACAATTAGCTGTAAACCATAAACCACAAACTAATCTGGCTTAGTGAGCGCAGTCAGTCAGACATGAGCTATGCTGGATGGGGCAAGTAGGAAATGCATATACTAGCACACAAACACCATTACAGAGGAGAAAAAACACAGGCACCATCACCCATAAACAGTGTAATTAGATTTTCCAACAAATGACCGTACGATATTTTATGTCAAACTGACATGTAAAAATGTCTTTAGAGGAGTACAAGTACTGCTCGGCCATAAACCATCAGAGTCTGACAGCCATCTTATAACCACAAAATGTTTCTGGCTGTGGGAAACACATATTTTCAATTTATGCACGCAATTATGTTGTTAGCTTCGCCGAGACTGTACACTCAGATGTAAATATTAGGCATCAAAATACTATTTGAGATTTATTTTTTCAAGCACTATTGCTCAGAAATGTGTTTCAGAATGATTGCCAGACGTGCACATTACTCAGATGATCTCCAGTAAACAGGATCCGACCTCTCGCTTTCTGTTTTAGAGGCTTCAGGGAAGTTTGCTGATATTCCAGCTGAAGGCAAAAGTTTTGACTTGTTACGTACTATAGCCTTAAAAAAAACAAACAGATGCAGCCATCAGCTGAGCAGCTTAACCTGTAAAAGTACATTTTCTTTAAATCTTATTGGATAAGTCTAGTCCTGGTTAAAATTCTCCAGTCTCCGGTTTGCATCGCACTCTTCCCACATTCACAACCGCTTAGCGGCGACCACGGCAATCTGCTAGCAACCAAAACAATTGCAAGGTTTTCAGCAACACCCTATACCTTTTTGCAACTAATTTCACCGAGCAACAATAAGCAACCTTCTGCAACCACTTGGGGAATACTTGTTTTTCTCTGATTGTCAGGTGGACGTCAACTGGTCTCCAGGCCCGTGTGACTGGAATCTAATCAAAATAATGCTAAATGGTTAATCTATAGATAAAATGTTGATCCCATGTTGTTAATATGGGCAATGACCCCCAAACTCTGTTCATTCTCGGCCAGAAAATATCAGTTGACTGTATCTTTTAGCTTCACTTTGGTGAACAAATTTAAAAGACGAGATGTGGCATGACTTGGAATAACAATGAGTGAATTCTGCGTTAGCGGTGCTAATTGGGATGATGCTGGTGATAGCTATGTTTCATAAATGGCACAATGTTGTCATTATGTGAAGGCTACCCTGTGGGCTGCTGTGGGTCTCCATGTTGGCACTGGGGTCAGCTCGTGTTGCTTGAGGCTCAGCAGCTCAGTCGTGGGTCAGACCTTACTGAGGCGTTCGGTAGGCAGCTTTTCACTTAGTATTAAAGTCAGAAGTGACACACACACACACACACACACATGCACACACGCTCAGTCTGTTTCTTGCTGTTCCACCACAGAGAGGATTAGGAGAGCGTTTAAAGGACTTGTAGCCTGTACCGAAGAGCAGCCCTGGGCCACGATTAAAAACACTTTAGACACACTGAGACACATTGAGCCTTGTTTGGAAAAAGCGCAGCAACAATAAGTAACGTCCAAATCTCTGAAGCCAATTGGGAAAATTAGAACCGCAGCCAGAGCACGGCTCTCACCAAAATCTCTCTAAATAACTTTGTGGACAATATGTAATTCTGAGGAACAAGAAACATTTGTGTCCTCCGCTCTCAAAAGCAAGTAGCAAGCACTCACTTCTTTGTTCTGGAAGTTCCAAGTTTCCATTTATATGTAGTAACGGAGAGAGCAAGCCATATAAAATGAAACTCAGCTGACATGGACAAGGGGAAAAAAAAAAGATGGAAGCTGTGTAGAGGAGAAGAAATAAAGGAGAAAGAAGTCAGTGAGACAGAGGGAATAAAAGAGAGAAAGAGAGAGGAGCCAGACATCCTTCTCAGCCTGAGGCGCTGTCAGTCTTATACGGAACAATGATGAGATTGCAATGCAGTTAAACACGTTTTATCTAACACACCCAAACACATGCACATGCAAGCAGACAAAATCTTCTCCAGCAGTTTATATTATGTAGGACAAAACAGAGTTACATCTGAAATGCTTAAAGGGTCCAACCTGGAATCAGTGCACTCAGTAGCCGGCACTCTACAGACATCCACCGAAAGAGAGAATGAACAAGTGATGAAAAGAAAGGTGAAGAGACGTCACATTCAGTGAGTCTCTCACCGTTCTCCACCTTGTGAGCTCTAATATAATATGCATCCTTTGCACCCAGTTGTTTATGGCCTATTTGTAGACTCCTCCAGTTTTACTCTGGACATGCTGATGAGCATTCCTCCCGACATTAAGGAAAATGAATCTGGAATAGATTTGTCAAGAGTTTGCTAGAGGAGCTCACAGAGAGGCCTCGCATCGCACGGTGTGAGCGCTCCTCAGCGTAGTGTTAGTAGACAGATGCAGAAAAGCTCAGCTCAGCTGGGAAGAAGCACTTAGCATGCAAATAACATCTGAATCATAATCATCAATCAAGCAATGCATCTGTATTTATATAGCACATGTCGCACAAAGGATGCTATTTGGAATGATTCAGAGTGCACAAAAAGAGCTTGTGTTTCAATCACTAAGTTTATTCATACATACATTCTCTCTCTCTCTCACGCGCGCACGCACACACACACACACACACACACACACACATAATGCAAAGCAGGAGTGGCAATCAGACACACACCAGACTGTCTTGTGATATCCGGAGTAACTGATTTCAATGTTTCCATCCAGCTTATATAATTGTGTGGACGGGAACCTGTTTATATAACCTTCAGCAGGGGATGAGCGGCTGAGTGCGTACACGCTCAGGTAGTCTAGACCTCCTCGGCCATTTGTGATGTTGATGGAATGATCCGTCAACTCTGACAGTCTGCTGGCTGTTGGGGCCTGCGAGCTGCAGAAGCCGCTTCTTCTGTTGTTGGAAAAAGTGTCGGATAGTTACAAAGCTTGTGTAACACTCACACCGACCGTTGCTGATGTATGCGGCGTGTAATGTGCTGTATGGGAATTGTGCCATTCTTGAAAAATTCTGGGGAAATTTCCTCTCACAAGATCATTACAGTGAATCAGAGCTTGGGAAGTCAGGGAAGGACACAGAGGTGTACACTTATACAAAGGCAAAACAAACGAGGACGCACACACATTTTCGCAAGTGTTCATCTTCTCAAACCGAGAGCACATGCAAGTGCCGATCGGCTTTCATTCGCTTCCCTAGCTGTTGCTGTTGTTCTTTCCCCTTCTCTCAAAAGCTCTGTTCTCAATTAAAGCTGTCCTCGGGAAACTCTATCTCTCCACTCATGCTGCCCCAGAAACACACACACACACACACACACTCAGAAAGAGAGGGAGAGGGAGAGAGACAAGAGAAACACGAACACATCTCACTCATGCTCTGACATGTCCTCTGCCTGTCTTCTTTTCTTGCAAACCGCCAACTTGAATCAAGTTATAAGGAAAGTAAGACGGAAGAGCAAACTTACCAGACCGCAGGAGGCTAGGAACGCCACACAGAGTGGTGCTTTGTGAGGGTAAGTCAGTGGAGAAAGGAGCCGAGGAGGAGTGTAGTTGTTGAGTTTGTCAGTCAGAAGTTGCTCTCGCAGCAACGTTTGAGCTCAGCCTGTTGCATTCCGCCTACCTCTCCTTTTTCCCGTCTCTCTCGCTCTCTCTATTACCAACATACACCCTCTCTCTCCCTCTCTTTCTCTCTCTCTCCTGCTGAAATCATTGTGTACTTTGATTCACAAACCCTGCCTCTGTCACGTGATCTAACACTTCAAATATACAGCACATTTTTTACCAGCCACAGAATGCCCGAAGGCAGGGAAAACAGGGTCCAGAAAGCTTAGGTTTCAACTTGCTGAACCCCCACCACCACCACCTCTTACCCCCACCCCTCTCTTTCTTTGTCTCAAAGTCTGTGTCTCTCTTTACCTTCACTCCATCTACTGCACACTGTCAGTCAACACTCTTTTTGTTAGATTTCAACTGTGCGGCCGTTTGTTTTGGATTTCTAAATTTGTTCCTCCTTTCCTCGCCATCCAAAGATAGACCTAAACCAACACGCATACGCACAAGAGAGCAGCGCATACACGTACATACAGTCGCCCTCATGAAACAGTGATTAACTCACAGACATACACAAACACACACGCTGCAGAGGGCTGCACACCTTTGGGGATATCGGTGTCAGTTTTTGGCATTTGCTCCATGTTTACAATGCCTTGACTTTGGGACGGTGGCCAGCCAATGTGGGAGTCCAGGGGCCTCGAGCCAGTCAAGGGCTACTCAGTGGGTTATTGTGACTAAATAGTCCTGATGGGAAAGAAATACACCCTAGCATACCCTATAACTCAGGATGATGAAAACAATAGTTGAAAACCTTCAAATGCAACATTGCAGCAGCAAATCTCTGATTTTAATTCAATATTTGCATTAAAAGAATACAACTGAATTAATAATGCATCCTGTACAAGTATACAAAATAAGCCTCCTCATACTAACGTGCAACGCGTTTAAAGTGATGCAAATATGCAAAACCTCCGAAATGTCACACGTTAGTTTTCATTACATTTTAAAATTGCAAATGCTGTGAGCTGTTTTCCATCTTGCCTAGTTTGAGAAATACAAAGGCCCATTCTCTTAGCCGTTACCACACCTTTAGCTCAGTTGAAGTGGACTATTTTCCTCCTACAGGATTTTCCTAAGCAAATCAGCCCTGTCGCTTTCTGGTAAGGAAACATTTAACAGACATGCATTTGATCCATGATGAGATCAAACCTGGCCAGTTGGGCCTTGAGGGACAGAGCTAACTGCCTCTTCATGTCAGAGATAAAACTGTCTGCTACCGTCTGCCTGGCCGGCCTCAGCGGTGAGCCAGCTCATTACAGGCCCATCCACAACAGCAACAGTGAGCAGCAGAGTGCAGGTCGACTTCCAGCACAGAAGCTTTGCTCTCAGGTTGACTGACCAATTTTAATCAGCCAAGTACACTTAAGTAGACTGATTAAACACGAGCAATTCAGTGCCATACAAAATATGAGTGAATAATATGAGGGAGCACATAAGAAAATAAGAATATTAGCTTTCCGTATTTATATACATACTTAAATCAAATGAGACAGACACTTTTCATGTTTATCTAATACCAGCCTAGTCAAAAATAGATTCCACTGAGAAATGTTACTCTAGAAACTGTGAATAGTGCCTGAAAACTCTGAATGATTATAGAATCTTATCACAATCAATCGAACCTGTTACCTGTGTGTGGCATGAACTGTGCTCCTGCATTCTGCACTGATTGGTTACCATTAAATAGGCGAACGCTTGTGTGACGTTAGATGGCGGAGAGCGACAGTTTTGCGATCGGATCACATCGCGTTTTGATTCCTGAGATTAAGCTTTCGTTTGTGTTTTCTCCTGGAAGAGTTTGAAGACTTTGATGCTAAATAAATGATATTTCTGTTTGGTGTGAACTGCTTATATCGCCATGCATACTTTATGAAGCCGTCCCCACCTCTCCGGGGGACGGCTAAAGAAATATGTTTTGGATTAGTCAGTTCCTTTTCTTTTATGAATTCCTTTCATACATGATATGAAAACAACAGCTATAAGCCATGGTGAAAAAAAATGAATCAAGAGATCTGCAAAGATGTTTTGTGTGTTTAAACAGTAGAATGAATGAAATCCCTGGGTTGGATTTTCTGGGATTTAATATACAAATATGAGACTTTTTTTTCTGTTGCTTCCCATTGCACCACACCACCGCTTTGATTTTGAGCTTAATGTAAAGAGAAAGAGTGTCATGCTGATATTCCTGGACTTTTTTTTTTTTTGGGGGGGGGGGGGTGATTTTAAAGGGACCGTAGAGAACAGACAGGAAAGTATAGACACAGCAAAGGGGGGCAGAGATGCAGGAAATGGCTCAGGGTGGAATCAACCACAGGCCCCTGCAGCCTTCCAGCGTATGGATCGCTTGCTCAACCAAGTGAGCAACAGCAGCACCCGCACTCACTGAATTATCACTGCAACACAATTATGTAACACTATATATATATATATATATTTTAATACACATTTAATTTATTAACTATAATACTTTATGCCTTTTTTATACTTACCTGAGTTACAATTTGGAACAGGGATCATCCAAACCCCAGGTTCACTGCTGCAGCTATCAAGTTGCTGCCACACTCAGCAACAGTGTCAGCAAGGAAGGTGAAAGGTTAGTGCTGTTTGTGTTTCTGTGTCAGTGAAACGCACAAAGAGGAGGGGAGTGTATAGCATCTGAGTGCGAGAGACGCATTTGTATATTTATGGATTTAAACCTACAGAGCATCCTTTCTTGCACGTGTATCCACATGTTGACGCACACTCACGCTAATGGAGACATATTAAGAGACATTTTCAGTCTCTCCCACTTTCTTTTTCCAGTGTTGGAGGTACTGTTAAAGCAGACTTACTGAGTAAGAGGAGATCAGAGACATGGGAAGGGTTTCCTATGAGGCCTGCAGGTAAGTTTCTGGGAGTTCAGCCTTTGATAAAGAAGGCCTAAAGATGTGAAGCAGAGAAGAGAGGACAAAGAAATGGAGAAAACTGAAGAGGGAAAAAGTGAGGGGAGCTTATAACTTTTTGCAGAGCTTGAAATGGGGCCCTTTTTGGCAGCAGGCAGTGGAGAAACCACAGAATGGTGCGACTCTGGAGTTGAAGGGTGGAAGAAGCGGGGGGGGGGGCAAAGGACAGGGAAGCAGAGGAGAGCGGCGAGGGAGGGGGTGAGAAGAAAAGAAAGGGGGTGGGGGTGGGGGTGGGTGCAGACGACAGGTTTTAATCAGCAACAGGCTGTTGGTAATGAGATCACTATCCCACTGCGCTCAGATTGATGTCATGTGAAGCACTGTGGTGCAGGGCGAAGCATGCAGAGGATGACAGGCACGCATGACAAGCTCACTCGCCTTCTCTGGCTACACAAACACGCAAGCACGTATGGAGAATGTCAAAGACCGCGCGACACTCGTACCAGAGCTCGCAAATGCTCACAAACTAATAAACACCGGCACAACAACTCACGCAGAAAACGCGCATGCACAACACACAAAGACCCTTTAATACACCACAACACCCTGCTGTTAATTTTCTTCAAGCGAGTAAAAGCGCTGAGACAAATATAATCACACCCACACATACACTATAAACACATTTCGGGTCCCAAGGCTCCTTTATGTCTTTTCTGTCTCTCAAACTGCTAAACATGCCTACACACAAAGAACATACTGTACCAGCGGTGAGGGTTGGCTAGACTAGCAGGCAAAAAAAAAAGAAAAAAAAAAAGAGGGAGCATAGGAGGAGAGAAAGCAAAGGCTGCTGTGGGAGAAAAGGTAAAAAGGAGTGACACTCTGTGTGTAGCAGCTATCAATTGGGGGATATGAAGTTCAACAAACAACATGAGAAAGGAGGGTTGCTCTCTCATTCAAACAGATGTGTGTACACAAAAAGAAAAATACACAAATGCACTATGCCATGGCCAACGTTTCATTTTAAATAAGCAAAACCTGCATATTTGATCCTGTTTGCATCGATTAGTGTTTGCGGATAAGCTGAGAAAGAAAAAAGACGGGGAAGAAAAGAAAGGAGCTCGGTGGTGGCGGCGGGGTGCACATGTGCATCCAATAGTTTTTCCTATATAAATGTTCCCCGAAAATTCAACCATGATGTCACCATGAACCTGTTGTGAACCCAACTCTGTCAACTACCATTACCGTCTTATTCCCTCTCCGTTCCCACTTTCCAGCACTGCCTCTCCATCTCCTTCCACTCCATCCCCATCTTGTTCTTGGACTTCCACCTCTTTATCTTTCACCATGCAACACTGTCTGGCTGCATTTTTCTGTTCTACTCATACTGCATATGTTGCTACGCCCGAACCCCCCCCCATCCACTTTACTCCCTCCCTGAACCCAACCCCAAATACACACACACACTGCTCACAGCCATTTGGAAAGTCTCTGGTATAACAAGGACAGTTTTAATCAGAACAAGCTGGCATATTTTGGCCAAGTCCTGCACTTATGGTAATTCAATCAGAAAGAAAGGAGAAAGAGGGAGAGAGAAAAAGTGAATAGGGGCACACAGAGGGTAGTAGAGTGTGAGACAGGGAAATAAGAAAAACAGAGGGAGGAAAAAGGAGACAGTGGGCGGATGGGAGGGTGAGGTAGGGATTGAGTGGTTTGAAGAAGTTTGAGGCACATGTGGAAGTGATTGTCTAATTACAGCAGATATGTATAAGTGTTACTGCCTGCAGGACAGATGGTGATTGGAGGGTGCAGCACCATGAAAATGAGATGATTGGATGAGGAAGAAATTAAGATGGATAATTGGGGGAGGAGGAAGAGGAGGAGGAGAACCACACTGGGAGAAGTACTATGGTGGCTCCCGCGATACTATCTGTCCGAGTCTGAATACTAATCAGATTTTTTTTCCTGTTCAGGTAGTGCCACCAAAGCGGCTCCTTCAGGGTTGCTAAAGGCAAAAAGGTTCAGCCTGTACATGGTACTGAGATGAGTCAGTACACAAAAATTAATACACAAAAATTATGTACACCATCAGCCACAACATTAAAACCACTGACAGGCAGGCAGAGGGTGCAAAAGTACAGACATTCTGTACTTAAGTAGAAGTACAAATACTTTTTAAAAAAAACTCTGCTAACCGTTGAAGTACTGGTTCAGAGTAAGAAAGTAAAAGCTCTTTGTGGGGCATTTCTACCAGCTATTTTTGTGCAAAGATAACTGAACCTGCTATATTAATATAATCATATAAAATAATATTACGTGAGAATACAAACATTATTCCAATCTAAATTTTAAGGTGAATGAACCCTAAGATCAGTTCACAACTTTCTATTGTGAGCGCTACTAAATATTCTTGGTGTGATCAGCTGACCTGCTACTGCTGCTCCGAGGTTTACTGCTCTGTGTGGATAAACTGAATTCAAAAAGATGTAACCAGTATTTCAGGAGCTGTCTTAGCTGATTTCCGTCCCCTACAGCAGGCCTAGTCAATTACTTTTTCTTCTGGGCCAGATTTGAAAATTTTGAGATGCTACTGGGCCGAAAACCCCTACTTATATTATTTATTGAGACTTAACTCTAAATATGGTACCGCCTGAACTAAATCATAAAAATAAATAAAGGAATTCACAATGAAGGCTTTATACTGCATCCTTTATTGATGAGCAAAATAATTCAAGTACATTGAAAATTTTAACATTTGGCCCAAACCTTGGCCAGAATATTTTAAGCAAGCCATCTATTCACCACATATATGTTGATCAACAAACTGATTCGCAAAGCTGGAACCATCATTGGGCAGAATTTGGAGATGTCTGAGTCAGTCAGGGTCAGGAGGTCACTGAATAAACTCCATTATGAACAACCCATCTCACCTAGTCCAATCCACACTGCTGAGGCAGCAGAGCGCCTTCTCCCTCAGACTGATTCAACCT
>JAVDPK010002482.1:1268-29849 GCA_034780415.1 Cichlasoma orientale | reverse complement strand
GTACTTGGAGAGAGTATTATGGGCTGGCGTTGCTACGATAGCGGGAGCGGTGCGTTCAAGTACAAGAGGAAGGGTGGGGATTTTTAAAACTCTCACAGCAAATATGATTTAAATTCGTTTTTGCCGCTTATGTTGGGTCAGTCGGGGGGTGGGCCAGTCAAAGGGCCCGCGGGCCGCTAATAGAATAGCCCTGCCCTACACTAACAGCATACAGGCTGCATAAATGTTAAATTCATTAAATAAATCGAAGCATCAACAGCTTTGATTCAAACTAATCTCTGCTACACTTCATGTAACCTGTAAATCTGACCATGAACACAGCCGCTGTGCACCAACACAGAGCTTTACTGTAAATACAGTACAGCAAACTAACCTGTTTATCCTGCACTAAACTGCAGAGCATTTTCATACAATCTTTGAATTACACAAACTTACTGTACCTCAGTTTGTTTTGCAGTCCTTACCTTTAAATTTAACCTCTCTTCTTCCTCTGCTGTCCTCTTTCTTACATCTTTCTCCATCTCTGAGTGAAGTTTTCGCTCTTTCTTTTCTCTCCCTGGAAATACAGCAGCTGTTCTTTTAGCTAGCAGACACACTGTGATAGACTGTGTGTTTGAGTGTTTGCTGATATTTGCTGAGCAGTTAGAGACGTTGCATTTGAAATTACCTGCAACACGTTACTCCCTTTATATTCTCTCCTCTTCTGTAGCGCTAACTAGATGCTGAAGTACCACGACCACAACTTACAAACATCGGCACTTGGTTGGGCCCACTGTAACCCCTGATTATAACGCTATAAATGATACATAAATTATATGGTTTTGCCTCTTTAATCTCTTTATACGCAATAAAGGGGTGGAGAATACGTCTCTTATGCGTTATTGTTCCTCCATTTAGGCTCAAATCGGTTTGATGTTTGAAGGCGCAGTGACCGGAAATGAAAACTTGCCTCAAATATCTGAAACCTAAAGTAATGAGTCTGTTTTGAAAATGTAAGAAGTAGAAAGTGCAGATATTTGTGGAAAAATGTAGGGAGTAAAAGTAAAAAGTTGTCAGAAAAATAAACACTCAAGTAAAGTACAGATACCTGAAAAATCGAATTAAGTACAGTCCCACCTCTGCAGGCACGTGAAGCAAATTAATCACCTTGTTACGATGTAATATTCTACTGGGAAACCTTTGGTCATATTTATGTATGTGGATGTTATTTAATCACTAATGCTCAAAAGGGCGGTACCCCTGCTACACCTCAAAAACTGTTCTGCAATGGCTTGAGAAACATTACAAGGAGCCCATGGTGTTAATCCGACCTCCATACTCCCCAGATCCCAATCCAATTAGCATCCATTGGATGCACTGAAACAAGCCCAATCCATGGAGGCCCCACGAGGAAACCCACAAAACCCCAGAAGACCCTGCCAATATCCCAGACGGACCCCCAGAGGTCCCTGTGCTTTAAAGGGTTAGTATTTTGAAGACACTAGGGGAACCTACACAATATTAAGCGTGGTTTTAATGTGGTGGCCGATCAATGTAAGTCCAAGACAATTTGGACTACTTGTTGATATAAAATACTGATAAATCACTGATTTGTGTGTGCGCACAATTTACAAACAGATCTGTGTGTATGCACTGTTAGCAAATCAGGTCCAAAGAGCCCAAGAACAGCAGCAAACCTACAACAGAATGAGTGAAAAAGAATCAGCGTGTCCAGTCAAAGTCCAGACCTCAGCCCAACTGAGATGCTGTGCCGGGACCTTAAGAGAGCTGTGCATAAACAAATGCCCACAAACCTCAATGAACTGAAGCAACGCTGTAAAAGACGAGTGCACCAAAATTCCTCCACGACGATGTGAGTGACAGTCCTACAGAAAACAATTACTTCAAGTTATTGCTGCTAAAAGTGGTTCTCCAAACTACTGAATCATGGGGTGTACTTAGTTTTCCCCAGAACTGCAGAGACTGCTGTAAAAACTTTCTTTTTCCTATACAAGCTGTGACATTTCACCCCCCACCCCATACAGTTTGTCACAAAAGTACAAGTAACTGCTCCACTAGTTTTTTTTTGGCCACTCAGAGCTCGTCTGCAATCAACTTTCATCGCTGTGTACTGAAACAAAGGTAGATGCATTAAACTGCTTGGATACAGTGGCATTGGATGTCCCCCCTCGGGATAATTTGGCACCTCTTCACAAGAAGCTGCTTGTCAACAGATCTCAGCAGATCTTGGCTGCCAATGCCTGTCTGCCTGTCACAAAATGCATGCCCTCTGGAAGGTAAACAGGGACAAGTACACACACATACGCTGTTACTGCTGTCATAGTACTAAACTTTGTTTTCCAGGTACTGTTTATTAGTTGCTCTGGATGTTGCTTAGTGTGTCCTAAGGACCTATATAGGCCCTAATGAAGCTAACGGTGATCCTACCAGTGCATGTACCGCCTCTGAACTCACAACCACCCACTGCTTCTGTCTTCAAAGTGATATTGACCCTTCAGATTAGTAACATCTGGTCCTGAGAAAATTGCTGATTATATCATAATGGTTATATAGAGCTATTTATTAAAACTATGTTTCTTACTGCCATTGTTTGTATATAGGCATATAGGGAATGATATCAATATCACATTACTTTGGACCTCTGATCTCTGCTTCAAGGTCAAATAAGGTTAAACTTTCATGAAACGTCTTTTATCTTTAAAACTGTGCTTAAAATTTTATGGCCTTTGTTTGTACTGGCAACATTTAGGAATTGATGGGGATTCTAAATATCACATTATAGTTTGCATCCAAACATCATGTCACATTTGACCTCTGACCTCACTTTTGCATTTCAGATCTGCCTTTCTTTCAAGCTGACCCCAAAATGTGTTATATCTTTAAAGAAAGTGTTGCCAAGAGAAAGAGAATGAGCTGCCTAGTTAGTTAGAAATATACTGCAGTATAATATTATATAATAAGCTCAAGTTATTTAAAAATCAATACCTATTATCCATCACCTACTCCAATGTAATATCATACTACTCTAATCTGATTTTTAAACTTCTTAAAGTGTGTTTAAAAAGAACAAAGCAAATAAAATGAATACTCACTTTCTGTTGATAGTTTTCTTTGGGTTAAAAAATATTTTTTAACTTGTTAATTTATAATAAGCACCTTAGAACTCACCTGCAGGGGAAACAAATCTCCATCACTGATGACTCCCTTCACTGGGATGACCATCAAAACAGAAAACCCTGGAGGACCTTTTGAGCCAGAACATGAAAGTCACTGCTGCTTCCTGCATTTCCTACAAAGGGAAAGAAAGAGACTGCTCAGCAACACAATTCAGCATAAATTTGGAAGGAGAGATCATTAGGAAAAGTTGATTATTTTTTGATACACAGGATTCAATTAATCTATTTGGCAGTTAGACTCCGATGGCCCATTTAAGCAGAACGGAATCCCAGTGGTTACAGGAAATAGGGCAGGACCCCCCAGAGTCTAGATGCTGGTGGTGACGGTAAAGATAAAGATGGAGGCTTGGATGGCGCACTAGTGATTTGGATGAGTTGGAGATGGGGAAGAGGTGGGTTGCACGAATGAGTCTGCAAGGAAGACTGACAGGTAAGCAGTGAGATTTAAAGAATGCAAAGTGGAGACTGATTAGCTTGAAGTATGCGGGCAGAAAGACGATTGGACCAGAGCAATGATGTCAGCTTTGAGTTTGACAGCATGGAAAAGCAGAAGTGATGTAAAGAATAAACACCCGGGAAAGCAGACAGAGGAGAGAACAGAGATCTTATTGAACTTATGCCTAAGCTTCATTTTATTGGTCTGGAACAGCTGTGTGTTAACACAATGCCACAATCTTCCCAGGAGTGGACGTCCCAACAAATTCACCCAGAGGTCAGACCGTGCAATGCTCAGAAAAACTGCAAAAAAGTCCAAAAGCTCAAACTCTACAGGCCTCATTTAGCATGTTAAATGTTAAAGTTCATGACCAAACACAGCATATCAGCACAAACACCTCATACCAACTGTCAAGCACGGTGGTGGAGGGGTGATGGTTTCGGCTTGTTTTGCAGACACAGGACCCGGCGCCTTGCAGTCATCGAGTCCACCGTGAACTCCTCTGTATACCAAAGTATTCTAATGTGAGGCTGTCTGACAGCTAAAGTTTGGTCAGAACTGGGTCATTACAACAGTACAATGATCCCAAACTCAGCAGCAAATGCACAACAGAATGGCTGAGAAAGAAAAGAATCAAGATGTTGCCTTGCCAGACCTCAACCTGATTTAAATACTGTGGTGGGACCTGCATAAACAAATGCCGGCAAACCTCAATGAACTGAGGCAACGCTGTAAAGAAGAGTGGGCCAAAATTTCTCCACAGCGATGTCAGAGACTGATACAGTCATACAGAAAACCATTACTTCAAATGATTGCGGTTCAACAAGCTACTGAAGCGCAGGACTGCAAAGAAACCTTCTTTTTCCTGACTGTACTTACAGCTCCTATAGTGTTTGACTCCGATGTATACAAAAGGGCAACACTGCAGCATCTCTACAGTGTCAACATAGTCAAATAAATTGAGTAAATTCAGTGGGAAAATAATTCCTGCATTTACATTCAAACTTAAGATGTGCCCAAATATGACACTATAAGAAACTGTCAATATAACTGTCATCGCTGAAGTGTCACACAGGAAGCAGAGGGTGATGGATGCCAGCCCCAGGCACAGCTGTATTCATTCTCCGGGGAGTCACCTGCAGCAGTAAAACCACTCAATGTGTAAATGCAGTACTGTCTGCTTTGACAGCCCTCTAACACACGGGGCCTCTGCATATTGCATGCAGACAATATGAAGAGATTTACAGGGCTCGACTGCTCCTTTTTTTAAATTACCTTCTCTATAACTCTAATTAGAGCACTAATGCTAATGCGCTGTGTGCTAAATTTAGTACTTCTTGCATTTTTGCTATATACAAATATATCCATACCTCCAGTGTGTTTAGTGTGGGGCCAGCATAGGCTGTTAAGTATTTCATTAATTTAAAACTTGGAAGGAGGGAATGCTGCAAATACAGGCTTAGTAGACTTCCTCGCCTGAGCTAGCACTGCCCCCTTGAGGGAAGGAAATTGTATTAAAATAGATTTTAAAACCGCAGGTCTGACAGGGGAGTTTGGGGGGGGGGGGGTCTGGCATTATTACACTCTAAGTAGTTGATGGGCAATTAGGTGACCCAAAAACCCCAAAAGATGAACTAGTTTTCTGTCTAAAGTGCAAGGTTTAAAAATAGTTTTGCTACTCATATACAAACAGCTTTCTGACACATTTTCATTATATGCTAAATAGCAATGCCCTGAATAACTCCTCATGATCAGATGACCTCATTCTGTACGGGGACAAAGGCAAAGAGCCACATCTGCCTACTTCACTAGAAGTACCTGCCAGCATTTAAACCACACGGTGGCGCTGTTTAATTGCGTACTGCACTAATACTGCTGCAGGTGCATGTCTCTCTCTCAGGAGAAGAGGACGCCTAAGAAATGAGACGTTTATTGTTGCACTTAAAAAAAATGGTGAATTCAGATAGGGGACATCTTTTGGATTATTTAGACGCAGTCCTTCAATATAAAGTCCACTGTTACTATTGTATAAGATGAAGGCAACGCTTTTGAAACTGATGACTTTAAATGTAGTCCGCAGGTGGATGCAGTTTTATATGCATTTTATCTGCAGACGAGCCATAACGTTAATGATGTTTTTTTTTTTTGCAAAATCTAAAATAAATATCTATAGTTGCTAAACAAATTTGATTAGAATTATGTCACTTAAGTGAAGTCCAATACCTGCATAAATGTCCTTTCTACCTCTGAGCGCCCCTATATTACTTCCATTTCACTGTTTGTGACAGGTAACAGTACACACTGGGGAGGCGTAATTGTTGTCGATAACAACACTAATGAAGCCCTAATGGGGGTCAGTAACACGTTAATATAACTGAAACTGATGCAAGCTGATATAAGCTGATCCAAGTAGCAGGTGATGAGTTTTATATCACAACTGTGACCCCATAGCCTAATTCCCTACAAGTACACTGGAGAGTTTGTGATTCAGCTCACCTTTCTGGAAGAAGAAAAGGGGGTTATGAATAAGCACATCCCACCCACCAACCCACCAACCCAAGCTACGTGACCTAAATTTAATTCGCCGTGCGCCTATCAGCAACAGGCACACGGCGTCTATCGAGCGCTAGGACACGTCGGTTTCAGGCACATTTGAGCTATTTTGCGAGGCTCGTGTTTGCACAAGCAGCTCCTGACCTACATTCGCTGAGTCCCAGCCAATCTCCGGCGATACTTTAGCTTTTGGCAAACACAATCTCCACAAAGAAAGGAAACGTGACGGGGAGGTGGAGGATGTGGAGGAGGGGAGGTGGAGGATGTGGAGGAGGGGCGGTGGGAGTCACGGTGAGCGCCGCCCTTACCGCACGTGCCGGCGCTTTTCGTGCGAAGATCGTCTCCTGCGCACGCGCCACCACCACTCCTCAGCGAACAGGCGGGCCCAGGCTCCGAGCTCAAAACGTGCGAGGTGCTCTTCGCGCATGCGCTCAGCTTGTGCAGTTTTGTGTCGAGTCTGCAAAGGCACGTGGACTAAATCTGTAAATGAGCGCTTTTTTTTTTATTGCGGAATTTATTTGGTGGACTTTTAATCTGTTGCAGCATGCAGCTGTCCAGTGTTGAGTGTGCCAGTGAAATATAGGCTGTAATCGTAAGCGATTGATACTCCTACATGCTCAGTTAAAACTAACATTGGACACAATTACAGTCTTGCTGATCTATAGTAAGGGTAACGTGCTGCTCTCCATGACAGTAATGTCAGGTTCACTAATACATGTTACTGCTTAAAACAGAGGACTGAGGTAATATAAGTAATAAGTAATATAAAAACTAAAAGGTAAAATATTGTATTTGTACTGTATTTACATTAGGAACCAGTAAACATTTTTTAGCTACTGAAAATGACGCCCTTCATTGAGAATGTTGGTGTAACTAATGTTGAGTGCTATGGCTTTTCCTCTTGTAGTGTCTGTATGGAGGTTTGTAACATGCCTAAAAATCTAAAGCGCTATAATTTCCATCATGGAGGCTACTGCATGCAAATAAGGAACGCATGTACTGCCATCTGTAGAAATGTGCCATTGAGCGTCAGTGCACAGTGGAGCTACCTCAACCAGGAGATTTTAGGTCTACAAACTTCCTGAGGATGTTACAGTGCTTCAGTAATGTTATTTTGTTCCCAAAATACTCTTTTTAAAACTACACACATAAGTAGTGCTGTAAGGTGATGTCCCCTGCACGGTGGTGCATGACGCTACAGCAGTTAGCGATTTGAAACATCACATTTTACATTTTGGCCAAACTCATAAACTAATAAGGTTTATCCGCTGGAAATAGACAATATACTATTAGTATAGTCACCAAAGTTGACCTTTTGGTCTGGTGGCATTAGAGGGAAGTCAGGAGGTCACCAAAAACTGTCAGAGTTTATGGACCGAGAACCATAAATCACCAACTTTCATGTCAATCTACACAATCTGTTACCCCAACATGTCCCATCCGAGTCTTCAATAATATCCTAAGAAGTGTTTCAGCAGAATGATCTAATGTTATTACCATATAACACTGTAGAAGTGTTATAAAGGAATGTATTTTTTAAATATTCCATCATCTCAGACCAAAACAACATCCTGAAAACAATTTCTGAATGTTGCATTGATTATGTTTTTTCACTGCTATCATGCAAAATTGTGAGAATGTTTTATAAAGGATTCTATAACATGCTCAAAAGGGCCTTAGAAGAGAAGCCCTGCAGTCAAAACATTATAACTGAGTTCATTTTTTTAATAGAAGCATTATTTGAAATGATGAGCATCCTTTAAACGTTCTTTGATCATTTGATTAAAATGTTTTATTTAAAACCTCTTAAGAACAATTAGGTAACATTTGCCAGTGTTGTGGGAGTGTTGCGTGACATCACAGAAGGCCCTGGAGCTCATCATTGTCTGTATGTATATAATCTAACTGCAAAAGAAGAAGTATGGTGTACCATAGGAGCTGCTGATCCAGTTCTATACTGCAGTCATTGAATCTGTCTTCTGCAATTCAATCAGAAAACGAAGCACTACAGCAAAAAGAAAAGAAAAATACAGCTGACTGGAAGGACATCAAAAAACAAACAAAAAACAATCATTGAGACCCACCTGCCCAGCTTCCAAGACTTGTACTCCTCAAGAACCAGGAAGTGGGCAGCGAGCATCATCAGAAATCCCTCACACCGTGGACACGAGCTTTTTCAACTCCTCCACACCGGCAGGCGCTACAGAACCTCCCAGCAAACAAACACAGTAACAGCTTTTTTCACACTGCCATCACCCTCATCAACAGGTTTTACTTGGTTATTCCAGACAGTCACTGCATTATTATTGAAATCTATAATTACTGCATTTTACACATACTCAACATCATATGCCATTCCATACACATTACTGTTTCATGAGCCTGCCACACTGCACTTTACGCACATTGTTCATTTGTTCTATCTCCTCTGTGTGCGGTTTATATTAACCCTGCTGTATAATGTGCACTGACGGTATTGTCTTTGTGCACACTGTCATTTTAGCTTTTTAGCGTTGGTAGCACTTTACAGTACAGTCTGCAACACCAACCTCCACCAAGGCAGCTCACTCTCTGGGCAGTATTTACTTTTAAGGGAATAGTATTATATTTTGTACATTTTCATTTTGTTTTCTTTGTTCTTTTTAAACTTACTTTAAGAGGTTTGCAGTAAAAAAAAAAAGCAAAGTGCAGGCTTTTATTTGATGTGTTGAAACCCATTTGACACAATTATGAGCATTATTATTTTTTATTATTTTCTTTATTTATGTGAATATAGTACATGTGTAGCATTTGTTTCATTGTTTAGTGAAATTTGTTTAAATGTTTAGAAATAAATATCAAGTGAAAAAAAGGTTTTGAGCACAAGTTTATTTTGATTTCCAAAAAATAAGAAATGTAGATTTAAATAGCTCTATACAGCATTATTATCACTTTGATCTTCAGATCCATGATTGACCTTGAGGAAGAGGTCAGAGGTCACATGTGACATGATATTTAAAATCTTTATATGGTACTTTCCATATGTTGACAATACACACTACACTTGCAAGAATCATAGCTTTTAAGTTTTTTTTTTTTTTTTTTTGTCAATAAATCAGTAAGTTGACCTTAAAGACTTTGGTGGATGTAAGCCAAATTTGAATGGACTGTTAACATGACCCCACTCTACAACCCTACAAAGGTTTATCAGAATTCATTCAAAACTTTTCAAGCTATCCTGTTTACAGAACGAATGACAGGCATGCGCACAAACGCTACCAGAAACATAACTTTCTTAGTGGAGGTTATTATACTGTAAGTAATTTTAGTGCATAATTTCTGGGTAATTTAGCAGAAAAACAAACAAGATTTTCCCATTTTACTCTGTACATATGCCGTATCTTTAGAGGTAGAGGCCATATTATGTTTTGACTTACACTTGCCTTTTTACATTTTTATTTTACATTATATTAGTGTGCATCACGGATGTTCCATTATTCAAATTTCCTCTTATACTGCATATAAAACTGTGAAAAGGACTGTTCTCCAACCTACAATAAAAAATAAACAGCAGCAAATGTTGCAGGCACATGTGATCTCATACTGACGGAACAAAGTCCAAATTGATTTTTTTTCTTTCACAAACACTGTCCAACTATGAACCAGAACAATCAAAATGGCTGAAAAACAACCGTAATAATTTGTTTTTTTAATTGACGTGAATAAAGAAAAACACCAGTAGAATTTTTTTTATTTATATGCAAACCCAAAATTCTCAGATTTTTTTTATTTTATTTGTACAGCTTGTTTGCTTTCTTTTTGTGCTTTCTACACAAAAGCCACTACATGATACAGCTCTAAAAATATAGCGTGTAAGATGGAGAAAATTTGTTTTTCCACCAAATTCCCCGTAAGTTACACATTACTTAAAATTACTTACAGTAAATGACTTTGAATTATTACCCCCTTGTTCTGGTGTCACATCATAATTTCAAATAAAATACATCAAAAATCCATTTAATTCCAGGGGAATTACAAAGTGCTACCTTAATTTTCTACACTGCACCACTAGAGAGACGCTTCAGTCGGAGCCAAATCCTCGTACATGTAACATTATTGGCGCAAATAAATCAGATTTTCAATCTGAAGTCTGGAGAGGATGCCCGAGTGAGACCTCTTCTCTTCTCCCACCGTCTCTTCTTCGCTTCGCCCGCTTATCGCCGAGCCCAGGCAGCTCATTAGCATAAAATGTGTGTCAGTAGGGCAGCGAGAGCTCACATGCAATGCGCACATGCTGCAGCGCTTTAAGCAGCATTCCGAAACCGAACGAGCCCGATGTGCCGTCTCCACGCAGGGCTCTCGGCCAATGAGAAAGTGAGAAAGAGTAAAGAAGAGTGGGGGTGTGAGGGAATGAGGGAAGGGGGGGGGGTGAAATGTTGTCAGAGAGCGTGACACAGAGAGAGAGGAAGAGAGAGAGAGAGAGAGAGAGAGAGAGAGATCCCTGATGCACACCAACAAACAAGCGTTTGGAGGGACACACAAAAGAAGAGCAGGGAAAAAAATGGTCACATTTCTCAAGCACCTGAAAACGTGCTGGTTATTTTCGGACGCGTGTTGCTTATTGATGAGTGGGGAGTGCTTAAACTACTTCCACTCTGATCATGTTTTGATGGTGACTGTACATGGCAAGCAGCTGAACGCGTCGGGACCACTGTAATTCAGAGAACACCCTTTTACACAGAGATCCGCCTGACATCATACAGTGTAGAGACAGACAGGCGAGCTGTCCTGTGCATCCGCTCACCTCGGGAAGAATATCCGGATCAATAAGAGACCTGATCTGATTTCCTTTTAAAATAATTTCTTTATTATTGTTACTATTTTTTTCTTCTTTTTTGGCTGACCGGGTTTTCTCAAGAACCCCCAATGCCCTGCGCACTCTCCTTTTGGTCCGAGCTTTGGGATACACTCTACATGCCCTGGCAGTTCATGACTCTTTCACCTGTGTCAACAAAACTCCTCAGTGACAAGAAGTGGCAGTCAGTACAGCAGTAAACGCCTACGATTATACAGAAGAGCCGAGCAACGCCGATCGATTGGGAAACATGGAAAACAGTCCTGGTGGTAAGTAAGCTTTAAATTGTACGGTTATTACTTAAAGCTGCTGGCAAGCAGCGCTGCCGGGTTTACTTAGAGGGAAATGGTGCAGCCGAGGACAGATGGCACCGCACTGCAATAGACTAAATATTACTTTTAAAGAGTCTCACAGTTGTTGTTTGTTTCAGTAATTTTAAGGTGCTGCACTCGTTAAAACATGCTATTTTGCAGGATTAATTGATTCAATCATTTGGGATTTTATACAGTTTAACCGCATTGTATGTTTCTGATATTATTATATGCCGAAAACTATGGAAGCTATAGATAGTTACAGTTTTCTGCACTGTACTCTTGCTTGTGACTGCAGTTCAGCTGTGCAATCTCTGGCGTGTTGCCAGGTGCTTCTGGGCTGCGCACATCTGAGGGTTTTGAGTGAGTGAGCCGAGCACAGCACCGAGAGGGAAGTCCTCTCTTCAGTCTTTGCGGACTTCCGATTCTTTGCATGTAAACAAACTCACGTGAAGCGTGACCCAAAACGCCCACCCACCCCCCCTGACCGGGCACGTTGTCTTTCCATATCCCTTCCCACGTTTTGCTATCTCTCCATTAGGCTGTTTGCAGACAGATAAGGAACAATAACGCGATGACCCTGGCGGGGCGCGTCCGCGTAGATTAGCTTTTAAATTCTTGTTCCTCAAACCGCGTCTGAGTGTTTTCATCCACTGAAAGTCAAGTACAAGCTGCTACTCTGTTTTCAGCGTGTGATTCATTTTAAGTTCGCTGTTTATAAGCGTGGTAATTTTCCCCAAACACAAGTGAGAAGGCGATGTCATGGAGGAGTCACGCCCACTGGGTCACAAACAAGCAATCTGTGCCAAATTCTCCTTCCATACGAACTTGAAGAGCAGAGCTTGGAGTAAACATCTAGTTCTGCCAGCTAAATGTAGTGGGAGCCGATGATGAATGAACAGATCATATCTGACTCATGAAACAAGCGGATCATGAAATCGATAACAGTTAAACCGCAGTGGCTCACTAGCTGAGAGCGCTATTATTGGAATGGATAGACAAACTGCAACAATCTATTGATAAAATGGTTCAAACCAATATATAAATGTGTATTTATATAGTACAGTGTGTACTGTACGTAGATGCCACTAATATTAATCATATTTAAATCTAAGCATTACAGGAAACGCGGATGGGCGTTTTGACCGTCTTTTCGTGCGCTCTCCGCCCAGTGCGCCCTGGGTGGAAAACGTTCGTGATGCCGCGAATCATGCACCTGATTTTTAATACGCAGCCACCCCGCCTCGAGCTGACAGCACGTGTACACAGCCTCAGTATCCACGTGCCGCGCATGATTCCAAGTACACTGCTCCCTCTCTCGGCTGTTCCTCTCTGTCGCGCGCATTGTGTGCGCGCTCAGCTCACACGGGGATTCCTCTTTATCCGCTGGTAGATTGGTCAGTGGGTCAGAGGGGTTTAAACAGCCTTCTTTCTCATATTGGTTACTATAACTGGTTCGAAATGTTCAGGAGTAATTAAAATGAGCGTCTTTTGTGTGTGTGTGTGTGTGTGTGTGTGTGGTGGGGGTAGCCTATCACAGTGCATGGAGTCTGAAAGGACATATTAACCTACATTTGGCAGCAGCAACCTGGTTTTTGGGTGACATGGCCAAATGGTTTCAGTTAGACGCCGCTATTTCTATTTAGGCGATGTAATAGAACAAAATAAGGTGATAAATACCAGACTGAAGTCACTACCATAAGGGTTGTTGCCACGTGAATTAACACTAACCTTCAGGGTGTTGTCACTGGAATGATAAAAGGTCACCTCAACATGGATATTGCTGTGGCTTGTTTTCCTTTTCATTCTGAATAAATACAATGGTTTAGGTTGGATTTTGATGGGATGCTGTTCCTATTAGTAGAAGATAAAACCTTTCAGCAAAAGTGGGCAAAGCATATAAAAGGTTATTTCTAAGGGTTAGAGTTAAATCAGATGACATGAGCACAATCATTTAGCTCATTGAGTGCAGAACCTGCTCCGATTTCCTTTTGCATTGTTTTAATATTATTTGCATTTAAAAACAGCCTATGTTAATGAGTTTTAATCATAAAACAATTTAAGAAGTAAGCCTTATTAATGTCTGTCTCTTTTCTGTACATCCATCCATTTTCTTCCGCTTATCCAGTTGGGATGGTTGGGATGGAGCCTATCCCAGCTGTCAGGCAGGGTACACCAGTCTATATCAGGGCTGACACAGAGATGGGGAGAACATGCAGTCAGACAGTGGATCTGAACCCAGGAGGCTTCTTGCCGGTGGGGCAACAGTGCTAACCACTGCACCACCCATATTTGGTTTTATAGCAGTCAAATGGAAGATGGTTACTTGAATAAATGGTCATATTTTAATTAGGAGGTAATGCCTTAGCATCATCCCAGTTCAGTGTGCTGCAGTGTGTTCAACCTCACTCCTTTCAACTGAAAAAGTACCACAAAGAATGTGGGTGCAGCAGTTGAATGCGGTAGGAATCTGCAAAAACAATGGTGAATGGTATGACTCGTGAGAATGAATGCAGAGAATGACTGTGACTGTCAAGCACCACCCTTCATGAATCCTGTAGTGCTCATAGAGCTTTTCTTTCATTGAAAGCATGATAACTGCCTGACTTACAAAAAAAATGCACCATGTTTAAATAGATGAATGCATATCAGATTCGTCGTGTCAGATTAAAAGATACAATGAATATTTCACATTAAAAGCCCAACTATACTTGGATGACAGAGCATTTCACTCCTAGGAATAAATGCCTTTTTCTAATCTGTTTGTATGGCTCAGCCCCCCCGGGGATCTACGTGTAATCATTTGAACCTGAGAACTCCTTAAACAAAGTTCAAACTGGGTCAACATGTTTCATTATGCAGCCAAAAAAGACCTTCTGAAGTCCTTGTACTGCCCACTGTGCCTTCTAAGAACTATCCCCCACAAAAAATGCTTCATGAATAAGCTTATGACATGAGGGCAGTAGTTTCACGTGGAGTGAGGCTTACTGCCCATGCACAGTGGTAAATGTTCACATGATAGAGGACAGACAAGCTGCAGACAGAGCATGATTTTCACATTTTCTACAGGCGTCCGTGCACGCCCGGGGGGGAGGGAACACACGAGATGGGAAGTCAGAGAGGACTGGCAAAAAGGAGGGCCGATGTATTGTTTACTCTTTAGTTCTCGTGGCTCTGTGTGTATCCGCAAGTCACATGTTGCAACCTGTGCCTGAGTACAGCGGGGGTGACATTCCCAGAGCTCATTCTGTCGTCAAGTCATATTCCAGGAAATCGTTACAAGCCTTCAGAATATGGAACGTTTTTCTACTAGACGAGTTGGGGGGGGGTGTAGAAAGTAGGTGTGCAGAGCTCGTGTGTCAGCAGGGTGTCACCCTGCCCTCTGCAGGTGATGCACATGTCCATAAAACTTTTATCTTTCTCACACGACATGCAGAAAATTGAACAAGCAACATTTGTGTGCACAGGGAAGAAACGGCCTGCCCGGAGCTGCCACCACACACAGGCCGTTAGAGCGTTCAGTGTTGACACGTGTAAGAAGTGGAATTAAGGAGGCACTTAGAGCTAAACAGCAATCCAGCACGTGTTTTCTCAAGGAGAGAAGGCAAAAGAGACGGGGCACACTTTTCTCAAATGATTCATGGTCCTTGAGAGGAAATGCGCACAGAATTACAGTGCAGACAATCTAATTATATTCATACCACTTAAGATGACGCTGCCACACGCAGAGCAGGCATTTTTCACTTGACTACAATCGCCCGTTTGGCAGTACAGTCAGACATTTGATATATTACGAGTAACTTGATAGTGACCCACAAGGTATGATCGCAGTCATGATGTGAGAATCTGTGATGCAGATTCTGAGGGAAGAGTATGTGTGCACAGGAAATGTCACAGTTGGCAGGTCTTCCTGTATTCAGATGCATGACACAGTGATCGGATAGAAAATGAATAGGTGGGCAAACTGTGAACTAAATACAGAGGGGGAAAAAAGGGGCGCACCAAAAATAAGCCTAAGCCCATAAATTCTTTAAATTATTTGCAGAGATAATCACTCACTTATGATACCATAAATTAAAAATAATTATGATTGCTTCAAACGTAGGAACATTGTTTGGTGGGTTTGCCCTCCTCCTATCCCGATTCAGCACAAAAAAAAAGGAGAAAAAAGCACGACGCCAACCTTGGAAATCAAGTTAAAGTGTCAGAACAGTGACCGGCAACAACGTGACTGTTACCCTCTGCGCAGTTTCTAGTGACTCAGTGGAATTCATTAACTTATGGTTTCTGTTCCCCGCTTGCTTTCCTCTCTATCTGTAGTCACAGCATTAAAAGCTTTCTCATACCAAACGTGATCTGCCCTAGCGCTTGTTATGGTACTGCTGCTGTTGTTGTCTACACGGGACTGCGCAAAGAGCCTTGTGAGCCAGGCGGGAACTGTGTCAAGAGTCCATGTGAGCTCCTGGTCAGGTGGCTGGCGGATAGATGGGTCTGCAGGCCCAGAGCCAGAGAGGGGAGGGAGGAAGGGAGGAGGATAGAGAAAAAGGGAGGGGACAGGAGAAGGGAGAGTAGAAAGGACTCAGTACTGAAAGCAAGCATGCAGGAAGCTGGCTGGCTCGGTCTGCACGTGAGGGGCAGTGTTTCATCTTGCGGGGAAGAACACTGTCTCCAAAGGAAGGGGCGGGAGCGGGAGAGTGGGTGGGTGTTTGGGAGGGGGGGGGTAATAGGGCATTTCCGCCTTGATTTGACGTCCCTAAACAAAAGCCTGTTTATGCACTCATTGTGAACTGTGACTTATTGTCATATTGTGATATAATATATTTTATGGTGTTCCCTATTCCAGAAGATTTGGTGTGTGTGTGTGTGTCTGTGTGTGTGACATGATATATTGTAGGCTGTTGTATCCATAGCTTAGGATCAATAGCCTATGATTACCACCTTATTTAACTACCTTATTAGACTATTGTTTAATTATTTATTATTTAACTAAGTAACTGATTATTTGTGATGTGTGGGAGTTCTTTTAGCCAGAGTATTGTTCCTCAGCTTCTCCTGCTTTTCCGTCACTTATCAGCAAAAGCAACGCTCAGGAAAGGTTACTTGAAAATTAGGGCTTAGCATGACTCAGGCTTTCTTTACTTATCACGTGATGATCAGGTTAAAAACTGAAACGGCCGCACGCAGATATCCAGGTCAGAGTTGTTGTTGCTCAAGCTGTCACTTTTTTTTTTTCTTCTAAATTGTTCACCGGATCAAATTTCTGTTGTCCCAACATGGTCAGGGTTTTGTGTGCGTGTTTGTAAAGGTCTGCCAAGTAGGCTCAGATGAAAGCAGATGATTGCTCAACACTTAAACTCTCAACTACTTTGCGCCTGTGAGCTGAGTTTTTGACCCTCTGCTCTCCTCCAGGTGGTGTTATCTTGTACGCTGGCTCATCTGGCAGTGCCAGTCCGAGTCCTGGCAGCCCATCAAGTGGATACCAGACCCAGTCGCCCTCCTCGCACTCACAGCCTTCATCCCCGGAGGGTGTCTCATTTCAGGAGATTGGAGCCCTGAAGCAGAGAGGGGAACCAAGGGGAGGAATACCCTCCCCAAAAATGGTCTTTCAGTTTCCCGAAGTTAACAATGCTCCAGTCGCTCAGATTACGACGGTATCGTCGCCGACCTACAACCATCCCACCGTGGCTAAAAGGCCTTGTGGCTTCACTGGCACATTCACCAGTAAGTAGCTGCTTGCCGTCCTCCTCCCTGTTCTCCTCACTCCTTGGCTAAGGAAGCAGTTTGTTATTGTGTCTCATCATCTGTGTCTTCTTCTTTCATAGAAACTGGAGGTATGGTGCTTCTGTGTAAGGTGTGTGGGGACATCGCATCTGGGTTCCATTATGGCGTGCACGCCTGTGAGGGCTGCAAGGTGAGACCACAGAAAGATTGCATTATGTCACGTCTTACTCTTGCTGTGTACAAAGACACAGCGACACAAGAGACACCCTTCAAAGCCTTTGTTCTTCACGCTCCTTCTACAGGGTTTCTTCAGGCGCAGCATTCAGCAGAATATCCACTACAAGATGTGTGTGAAGAATGAAAACTGTCTCATCATGCGCATGAACCGTAACCGGTGCCAGCACTGCCGCTTCAAGAAGTGTCTCTCCGTGGGCATGTCCAGAGATGGTGAGAGACCGTGTCACTGTATAAAGATATTTAGACATAGGTACATTCTAACTGATTTTTTCCCCCAGTATTGACCTAACTTAGGGTTAAACAGAGAATAATTTTAATCTGATTTGTAGAATATGCTAAAACAAAGTCCAAAGTCATTTCCGTCACAGCTTGTAACAAAAGCACGATCCCACTGTTTTCCTAAGCACGTCCAGACTTGCCTTATTCCTCACTGACAAATTGAATTTTCTACTTATCTTCTTTCCACTATTTCCTCCTCTTGTCTTTGTTCTCGTCTGCCTCCCTTTCTCCTTGCACTGCTCTCTGATTTATGGCAAGAGGAGCTTGAGAGTCCCAGTAGTCATCAGTCATGTAGAAACTGTGAAAAATAATAGTTTATTTTAGGAAATTGGGGCACAAAGTTCTTGATAACCCCTCCCACTCACAGTCATGTACAGTCTTTCCCGACACCGGCATTTCAAATCATTTGAGATATAATGTTATTCTATCCAGTTAATCAAGAAAACGTATACTGCTTGAATTTGAATATAAGGCACATTATTGCAGCATTATTTCACCTACAGGAGGTAAATCTCTGGGGGTAGATGGCTAAACTAGGTGATAATAAATCATGGGTATTTTTTTTTTGTTTGTTTGCTTGTTTTTGTTTTTTCTGGAGCAAACATTTTTAGCTGACCCCAAAAAGCCAGACGTGAGAACTCAACTGCTAATTCATCAGATCTGAGCCGTTGATATTTCCTGAATATGCACACAGATTACAGTCAATTAAAAAAACACACGCATGACGTTCATGTGATTAGTGGTTCCACCCACTTTTTGCCTTCAGTGGAGGTCTTCGACTCGCCGGCGTGAAATTTATTTTCGATCGGCCACCTTCAACCCTTTGTCTCGTCGGCTCTCTCATCTGCTGTTCCTTGCCTCTGACCTTTCCACTCATCACCCACTGTGTCACTTTGCTAATGACATCACATTCGGTGGTATTGACCCAGTGACCTACTTCCAGAGGAGAGAAAAAAGAGAGAGCCAGTGCTTAACTGAAAGGCAGAAAGACTTGGGGGGGGGGGGGGTGTAGCATACAATGTACTATAAATAGGACTGTCAGTGGAGGTAGGGCACTGAAGTGGGGGGAAGGGAGGACTGCAGAGGAGGACGAGGAGGCGAAGGCTTTTGGGTCCGTAGCACGGTATAACAGCTGTGATGGAGACACAATATTTAGAGACAGATGAGAGGGATTAGTAATACATATAGATTAGAGCTTGAATGCCACATAATTATTTGTGTCTTTGTGTTGTTTGAATGTGAACGTTTCACATGCGCGTTTCAACAGTTTAATTAAAGTACTGTCGGTGCTGTTGATGTGAATAAATTCTAACAGAGATGCTCTTTTCTGCCTCCTTTTCCCCTCAGCTGTGCGTTTTGGGCGCATTCCCAAGCGGGAGAAGCAGAGACTTCTGGATGAGATGCAGAGCTACATGAACAGTCTCAATGAATCAGCTTCCATGGAAATGGAGGTGTCACCTCCTCCCGACGCCCCGTGCAGTCCACAGAACCAGACCAATGAAGGAGCTGGCTCCATATTGCAGTCTTACCGCAGCAACGAGAAACCACTCAAGATGGCCGCTGGCAACGGCAACCCCGGCGCTTCCTCTTTTCAGAGCAGTGCGGTGCAGGAGCCTGCCCTGTCGCACACAACCACCCAGACGCAGCACACGGTTCAGGTGGAGCAGGCAAACCTGACAACTAACTACCACGTCCCCGCAAACTTCAACGTCGCGCCCGCCAGCACTGAAAGCACGAACGTCGACAACTCCAAGTACACTTTCTCCTCCAATCAGAACCAGTGTCCTATCAATGGCAATATATCATCTCAGGCCTACGCTGCCAATCAGAACGGTTTCCCAGCCAGTGAGTCCCCGAACCAAAACCAGTGCCCCTGGAAGCTGAACGGAGGAGCCAAAGTGCTGGTGAGTCTTTGTCTCCCCCCCCCCCCTTTGACTCTGTAAAAAACCTTTTTGAATTCTAGTCAATAAAGAGACCATAATGCTCCTCTTTCTCCCTTTTCTCTGCCTTCTGCAGGCATGCCCGCTCAATTCATGTCCTGTGGCTCCAGCCAGTCGCTCCAGTCAAGAGGTGTGGGAGTCTTTCTCCCAGTGCTTCACCCCTGCTGTTAAAGAAGTGGTGGAGTTTGCAAAGAGCATCCCAGGCTTCCAGACTCTCAGCCAGCATGATCAGGTCATGCTGCTCAAATCTGGTACTTTCCAGGTATGTCTACTTGAACACAATTTGTGCCTTTGGAAGGGGGGGGGGTGCCTTTACTTTCCTTTCTCCCTCGATGCTAAACTGATCTCGTTTTGCTGACAGGTTCTCATGGTGAGGTTCTGCTCACTGTTTGACCCCAAAGAGAGGACGGTGACCTTCCTCAATGGACAGACATACTCACTGGGCTCCCTGAGAGCTCTTGGGATGGGCTCATTACTGGATTCCATGTTTGATTTCAGTGAGAAGCTAGGATCTTTGGGTCTGGAGCCAGACGAGATGGCACTTTTTATGGCCGTCGTGCTGGTATCTGCTGGTAAGAGTCACACGCTTAAGTGCACACATACACACATCCTTTACACACACGCACGTTTCTCACGCCTAACTCCACTTTTTTTTTTACTCCTTTTTTTTTCTCCAGATCGCTCCGGTATAGTGGAAGTTGGAGCGGTGGAGCAGCTGCAGGAGAATCTAATAAAAGCTCTGCGTTCGCTCATCACCAGTCGCCGCCCAGACGACAGCACGCTCTTCCCAAAATTGCTGCTTCGTCTGCCGGACCTGCGCACCCTGAATAACCAGCACTCTGACAAGCTTTTAGCGTTCCGCATAGACCCTTGAGCTCAGACAGCTTAATGGGGTATCTGCTTCTGGGAACCGCCTTGCTCCATACGCAAGGCCTGGCATGCTACTTTTGCTACACTGGCCTCTCCATGATGGACAGCAGTTTTGAGAGATGTCCCAAGTCTGATGTTGTGAGAGAGTGGGGAAATATGAGTGAAGAACGCAGGCAGAGCGGGGGGTGGGGTGGGAGGTGGAAGTTCATGAACTTAAAATGATCTCTGCTCCAGTTGCTTCCAGTTGGACTGCTTGAAAACTGTTAAAAACCATAGACTGAGTTCTTCCGTGAGTTTTTCGAGACAAAGTCAAACCACCGCCGCGTCTCCCCTGCCGGAGTTTGCTTTCGATGTAAAGACCAAAAAAAAAAAAAGATGGGAGAGCCCGTCGATCCTCAGCAGACTTTTTGTTATCTCCGAAAGCGAACAAAAAGGAAGCACGTACTTTTTTTTTTCGCCCAGAGAAAAAGGAACACGGACGGACGCTCACCGATAACGATCTCTTACTGTAAATTCCTCTCACACATGTAAAGGCACTTTTCATACGTTGAGAAACCTCTTAAATCAATATATATAGCAATAGCAATGTCTAACACACAGTTAGAGTTTGTGTTTGCCCTGTTGAAATGACATAAGCTATTTTCACATCATGTTACCATGTGGGGGAATCTTTATAGAAAAAAAATAAAATAAAAATCACCCATTTGTGATTGAGAGATGTATAACATTTTTAAGAAATGAGACTGAGCTGCAATGTATTTGTACACAGTAATCAGGGAGAAATTATTGGTCATTTTAGACCGTGTCCGATGGCTTATACGATGAGACGTTCTGTTGTAAATTTTGTACAGGGCCGTTATTCTACCCTTGTTTGTTTGCAGATTCTTGGACATGTAAATGAAATTAGTACTGAGATATTGTATGATGTCACACACGATTGATTTCTCTACAGACCTGCGGGGAGAAAGCAGCGTCTGCTCCGAGTATAAACTTTTTATTTGAAGATATAGCATTGAAATAAATGTATTGTCAACGGACGGCGACGGCCTGTGAATATTTTGTAAATGTTTTATGGTTACGCCATAGATTACCATTATTAAATAATGTTATATAGCATCTCCTCCTTGTGCTCATCTCTTTTCATTTTCTTCCTCAACGCCATGCCGAGGCATACCATACAGCCGTAGCCTAGCAACAGATGCAACGAGCCAATCCTGCTTCAGGTCTGAGAGCCATTAGGGGCTTTATGACTAACAAGAAACACCTCTTGATTTTTTGAGTGTGTGTGATAAAAAGTGAATGTAATCCCAAAGACTTACGGGAATGCAAGGTTTCGTTCTTTGCTCCGAGCACACAGCGGCCTTTTGTAGAGATGATAAGCAAACTGGATTGTGGTGAGGGATATATGCAAATGTAGGACTAAAAAAAAGGAAGTTAAACTGTATCAAAATGCTCTAAATGAGTAAAGTCATGTTAGCAGATGCAAGGCGAAGCCCTGGGAATGTCAATATAAACATTTAGGAACAAATTTCATTAAAAGGTAACTGTGCCTTTAAGAAGTCTCCATAATGAGCTCAGTTACTGGCATTGCTTGTTTTAAAAGGAACCGACTTAAACAAGTGTGTCATGCACAGTATCACACAACAGAATAGCACAGTTTCACATTTATATTTCAAGTCTCCTACAGGCAGTTTACTGACTCACACATGTTCGAAACAAACAAACTACAGAACCCGTGACTCCTTATAAGAATATGAGTAATCACAGATCCAACAGTTACTCCACATTAGATGAAAAAAATAAAATAAAATAGAGAAATAGTACATTTCCTCCTTTGTGCCAAGAATTGAAAAATGAGCACGAGCCAAAAGCTGCCTTCTATTTATCTGAATACGCTGGACTTTTATTCTCATTGATCCATCAGAGGAAAAAATATTGGAAGTCTGCAACAGGGAGAGCCTATAGTCCCAAGGGGGGGCTTTGTTCCAGTCATGCCCGTGAATCATGTTGGTCTACACCTGCCGCCTACTGGATAAGACAGTAACAGCAGGAACACGTTTTAGCCTCCTACTACTGTTCCCCCCCTGAGGTGTAACACATCTGCCATTTTTGACAAAAGTACCAGATTTCAGATCCTAACGGGAGTGTCTGGCTTTACTAGGATGTCTTGGCCAGTGTAGCTATTGTATATAAGAATAGCCAGACTGCCACCGCCACAGCTAGCAGTACACCTTTGGTAAATAATCTGCAAGTTTTGGTCACATAATCTTCATCAGAAGGCTGAGAGTGCTCCTAGTGGCAGATCTTCATGCTTTCATTTTTATAAGGCAAATGAATGAACTTTGTCTTGGCCTGTACTTTTCCTTTCTTTTTCCATTTTGACATCAAAACTAATTTTACATGTAAAGGAATGGAAGGGCTCAGAGAAAAATAACCTATAACTTCACTAAATTGTGACTTCAATCTGCTGATGAAATCCGTGATTCGCCTATTAATACTTATTAAACTCTGCAGTTTTCTCGCGAGGCATTTGAATTTCCTGCCTGTTAGTTTCCACACGTGTCACAATGAATTTAGCAACCAATTTTTGACAGGGTGAGCTCTGGTTAGCACTGTTGCCTCACAGCAAGAAAGCCCGGAGTTCGAATCCACCATCTGGTCGGGGCAGTTTTCATGTTAGCCCTGCGACAGGGTGCACCCATGGGTCTCACCCTATGGCAGCTAGGATGGGCTCCAGCCCCCATGACCCTGAATTGGATATGTGGTAGAAAATGGATGGATGGAGGTTTAGGTTGGGCCTAGACTAGATACATTTTGATGTCTCACGTCACGATTTCAAATAAAAGGAATAGACAGTCTTACCCCTTTTTTCTTTCTGGCTGCCTCCTCTCTGGGCAACAAAAACAGAAAGCTTGTAAGTATCTTATATTTACTTTGTTGGTGATGCGGGCCCGGCCACCACATGGGTAATATTTTGCTTGTCTTCTCGCGCCATCTAGTGGTCACAGAAAGTTCTTTTTTTAAATGAATTTGGGATTGTTGCCCCCAAGCGGCCTATTGTCTGCAATTTAAAAAAAAAAAAAGATTTAGGGTTTCATTTTGTATTTGTAAACCGTCATACCACTGGGGAATGTGTGCACTAATTTAATAATACAGGTGAAAACACATGGAAATATAGTATATCAGGCAAAAACTGGTTGCACAATTGAAAGACATTCAAAGCCCTTCTTTGGATGTTGGCTGCCTTTTGTTTTGTTGTTTGTCAAGATGATCCCACACTGCTTCAATAATGTTGAGGTCCAGGCTCTGGGGAGGCCGATCCATGACTGACAGTGTTTTATTGTGTTTGGGATCATCTAGAAAATGTTTGGGAAAAATGCAGCCACTGCCCATCAGAAGCTTTCCAGATGGTACTGCATGGTGGATCAAAATTGGATGGCACTTTTCTGTGGTGTCAAAATTCCATCAATTTTGACGAGACACCACTGGCTGAAATGCAGCCCCAAACCATGACATGACCTCCACTGTTTGTTTGGGTTTTTTTTTTTTTACACATGGCTGTTGACACTCACTGTTGTACTGTACCTCTCTCCAGATCTGTTCTATACATATTGACAATTTAAACCAAAAATTTCACATTTGTATTCATGACTCCATCAGACCACTGATTTTTTCTAGTTCTTGTGTAATTTGGCATACCTCAGCCTTTTCTCCTTGTTTTTCTTCTTTAAGAATGGCTTCATGACAGCCGCATTTACACCGAGACCATTTCTGATGAGGCTTCAGTGAACAGTAGATGGATCAGATGGATCTCTCAGGTCCTGTGTCAGGCCTTTGCTGGATTTGTTCCTGTTTCTTAAGGACATGACTTTCAGATACTGTTCCTCTGCTGTAGAAAGTTTTTTTATGCCTGACACTTCATCTTTTGCCCTCCACTTGTCCCATTACCTCAAATATTTTAAGGACACACTGCACATCATGCCAAAATATGCCAAATTTATGTTGAGAATTGTCTGTTATGTAGATGCAACACTGGTTCGTCCCTTGAGATGCCTTTTTTATGTCAGAGTGAGTCATAGATAAGTGTTAACAAACAAACAGTGAATAAATAAATAAACCGAAGATGTTTAACATAAGTTATTGGTCAAAAAAAAATTGAGCAGAGAAAAATACATGACACTCATTGAAACATGACAATAAAGTGCTTTAAATGGATAAGATCAATAAAATGTGGTAAATGATTGAGAATTGGTTTAAACCCAAAGAAAAGGAAGAATAAAGAAATACTAAAAATACTCATTGAGAGGTTCTCATTCATAACCCCTGGAAACAAACCTTTAAAGGAGAAAATCAATAAAGCTTCCTTCTTCCTCCTCAGAGAACTAACAGCGTACCCTCTCTGTATGCCTGTAAAAAGTGTCTTGCAACAGGACTGCTAGTAATCTTTCCCAAAATGCATTTCCTATGTTCACTGATACTTTATTTTAAAGAACGCGATGTTTCACAGATGCACATTTAACTCCACAGACACTGGAGCCCACAGCTTTTATTTTACAGGTGATGAAACCCTTTATGTAAACAGTGTTTCCATCAATTGGGTGGTTAAAAGACTTACTGCAGACATATTTTTTGTGTAGTGACAGTCTATGAAGGTACCACCTTTGAACATGCCTTGAAGAGGTCTGGTTGTGAATTTAGCTTTTGGGGTTTCAGAGCCAAAGTTTCAGCCACCTCCTCCAGCTTATCTGGGGGAACACCGAGGCGTTCCCAGGCCAGCTGAGAGATATAATCTCTCCAGCATGTCATTGGTCTGCCCCGGGACCTCCTCCCATTAGGACATGCCTTGCCCAGAAGGCGCCCAGGAGGCATCCTAGTCAGACGCCTGAACAACCTCAACTGGCTATTTTTGATGTGGAGGAGTAGCGGCTCTACTATAAGGCTCTTCCGGATGGCTGCACTCCTCACCCTTTCTCTAAGGGAGAGTCCAACATAGCTGCTTGATAATGGAAAAAAATAATAATCACGATTATTCTGGTCAATATTGAAATCACGATTATTTAACACGATAACTCACTGACTTTGTAAACACTGCATTTATTGCACTAAAAAACAGTGAATACCTTGAAGTCTAGTGCATTTCTACAATCTCTTGAAAATAAATACTAGATTGAAAATAAAAAACAGAATATATAAATGAATAAAAAAAATCTAAATACAATATAAAATATATAAATAAATTGCAATATAAATAAATACATTATAAATTAAACACAAATAATAAATAAACAGATAAATAGAAAGGTAATGCCAGTTATGAAGAAATTGGACCAAGTTATTTAGACCAAATTAATTCTCACATTTTAGTGCCCCACAACATACTGACAGATCCTGTACATGTCTTCAAGGGGCCTGGTATTAATATTGGTACGGACCTTCACCTCTGGTGTTCAGCATTTAGTTTTGGGATTACCACCACGACACGCACCACCTCTCCAGACTGAAACAGAGTCCAGACCATCTCCAGGAGACTAGTTCCAGAGCTCAGGCTGTCAGGTGAGCCTGACTATATCTAGTCAGTATAGCTCAACCTCACGCACTAGCTCCCCACCAGAGAGGTGACGTTCCATGTCCCAATAGCCAGCCTTGATAGCCGGGGATCAGTCAGGGCCTCTGCCCGACACACTGCACCCAACCCTCTACTGTGCTTCCCACGGGTGGTGGGCCTACAGGACGCTTTTCCGTTTTTTTGTTTTGTTTTGTTTTTCTTGCATATTTGTCATACTTACATGATTCAGATCATCAAACAAATTTTAATCGACAAAGATAACCCAAGTAAATACAGAGTGGACCGAGTAAAAGATGATTTCATTTATTAAGGGAAAAAGGCTATCCAAACCTAAATGGCACTATGTGAAAAAGTAACTGTGGTCTGGGGCTGCTTTGCTGCTTTGCTGCTTCAGGACCTGGACAACTTGCTGTAATTGATGGAACCATGAATTCTGCTCTCTACCCAAAAATCCTCAAGAATGTCCAAACAAAGAAAAACAAAATGGAGATTTGGAGTGACCTAGTCAAAATCTGGACTTTAATCCAGTTGAGATGCTTTGGCATGACCTTAAACAGGTTCTAAAATCCTCCAATGTGGCTGAATTAAAAACAATTCTGTAAAGAAGAGTGAGCCAAAATTCCTCCACGGCAATGTGAACGACTCATTGCCAATTATCACAAATGCTTGATTGCCGTTCTATTTGCCAAGGGTGGCACAACCAGTTATTATGTTTAGCGGCCCATTACTTTCTCACATAGAGCCAGGAAGATTTGAAGGTTTTTTCCTTAATAAATGAAATTATCTTTAAAAAAATGCATTTTGTATTTACTCAGGCTATCTTTGTCTGATATAAAAATTTGCTTAATGAACTGAAACATGTGTGACAAATACGCAAAAGAGAAAAAAAAATCAGGAAAGGGGGCAAATACTTTTTCACAGCACTGTACAAGACAGTCTTGGTAACCTCTTTTTCTGAGCTTGGCTAACATTTCTGTCTTGCTTTTATTGTACTGTTCAGGATCTTTGCGTAATCTTCTAATATGTTGACTTGACGGGTTTTCTTAAGTGAGATGGGATGGAAACTTTTGGCACGAAGAAGTGCATCTGTGGGATTGGTATAAAGGGAGGAAGAAAGAACATCCTTTTTTGTTATCAGGTTCAAGGATTGGACTGAAAATGAGTTTTAAAAGGAGCCCTTCAGAAAGCCTGGAGAACTATTGACCACTTTTTAAAAAAAAAAAAAAAATTACAAGAAAGTCTGGCTTCTTGAAAGCAAAATGTAAAGAAATGAGGGGTGTCTCAAGACTTTTGCATAGCACTACAATGTGGCATATGTGGTGTGGGGACATTGTAAAATCTGGTCAGGTGCCAGAGATTAGACAAGACCAGTTGATTGCAGCAGGCAGGCACGCAGAAAGATGCATACAGTAAGTGGATGTAACATCAGTTCATACTGTAAGAACAGCTTGTGTTGGACAGAGAGAGAAGTTTACTGTTTTTTAAATCAAATTATTTATCTATTTTTAATTGATTCTAAGGTCTTTATTTACTAAAAGGTGCCCATTTAGGTTTTTTTTTTTGTCTACTTTTTAGATGCAACAGTTGCTCGATGATTCTCTCCTATGGGAGACAATAAAGTAATTAATATAGTTTGTGGCCTAACACAGACTTGCAGTCATTAAGAGGATATCACACATTCATCATGTTTCTAATTACGTGCTTGTAAAAGAGGAGAGCATTACCATAAAGCCGAATAAAAGCAGATCAAAGGCAATCGCTTGCCGGTCACTCCCAGTGTGTGCTCCATAATGTTCTTAACTTCATACTAATCAGTCTTGTGTGTCTGTTACTAAAGCGGTCCCTTACATAAAAACATGATGTCATTTGCTTACCCAGCTTGTCTACTAAAAATAAACACACAAATAAAAGCCAACTGTACCCTCCTCTACTTTTACACCCATTTAGACAAGTGCTGATGCACACAAACAAACCCCACATTAGTCAAATTGACTGGCAGCTGTGATTAGTAATAATATATTTGAATTTTGCCAATAAAAATATAAATTCGTTTTTTAAAATGACATATTCCCCTTTTCATTTTGTTTCATTTGCCTCTCAAATATTCGGTGACTGTGCTACTCACATATATATATATATATATATATATATAAAATAATGTAATATCAGCTGTACTTCAGATATGTAAGTCCTTCTGCTTGATGAGCACTACTGTGATTAATTGAAGCTGTGTGGCAGCAAAAAGGGTTATTATGACACCCCTGTTAAGCAACAGCAGTGGTACAGTCTGGCCTGATCTCAGTGTTTCGGGCCCACCTGGACGTTGCTAGAACGACCTCTTTAGGCCAGGGATAGGGGTGGTGCGGGATCAGGGTTAGAGAGAGATTAACTACATGGGAGCCTATAAAGCTCCAGTGTAATCCGCACACTGCAGACAAATTCAGATCAACAACTATTCCGCAAACGTTTTTTTGTTTTTTGCTCACAACCTTTTTTGGAGCCACACGAGCTACATTAAACAAAAGAAGAGGAGCTAAGACGTTCATACATTTGGGATTAAACAGCTTCATAGCATTAAAAAAAATATATCTCACCAGGGACTTCACAGCAGTGTTCCTCCTCTTCTGAACCATAAAGGAGAAATCAAGGGAGAAATCA
>JAVDPK010002481.1:115454-142394 GCA_034780415.1 Cichlasoma orientale | reverse complement strand
TTTTTGGCTACATTTTGAACAGGCTCACCAATATTGGACAATAGAAGATTGGAAAAATGCTGTACCCAAGTGGCCTCCACAGTCACAAGACCGCAGTCCAGAAGGGCTTCTTTTTCTTTTGATTGCAGGTGAAATTTGAATGAGCATTGGACAGCAACTTTGTGATGCTGAACTGTCAATATGGGGCACAATCTATGAGTGACTGTGACAATGGGTTACAAACATTGCTCTTCCATAAACTTTCTAATAAATGAGATTGAAGTAGTTTGGTTGAAAGCACCGCTGCAGTGCTGGACAGTTTTGAGGAAAGTGGGAGATCTATAATTCTCACTGAAATACCAACAATTGCTTTCATTGTTTTTCCACTTCTAAGGTGAAGTGCATCCGCACAATGGCAAATGCATTTAGTGAAGTATGTGTTGCAAAACTATGGCACTGAGTTCTAAAAAAGTGAAAAGTGGCTAACATGGGTGGGGAAATGTGTTACTGACTTTGGAACTGCATTACCATTGGTGAGAATGACATTTCATATGTTGGAATTGCACCAAAGAGATTGACTAAAACTGCAATTAGAAACAACTTAGTTTGCATTTGACATATTAATATAAATGTGTGTCTACATACAATATACTGCAGTTATGTAATTGTATTTCTGTATTTTTGTGGTCTGTCAGTGTGTCTGTTAACTTTGTAACTGACAGTCTTACAGAGTTGAAACTGAGAAGTGGAAGAAGAAAAGTAGAAAGCAAAAAGGATTCTACATTTTTCTGCTGATTGGCCAACCCGAGAAAAGACTCAAAATCTTCGTATATTCATTACAATCCATCCTAAGATTTCACTGTCATAATGTGTAGATTGCTTGAAATAATTATTTGTGGCACACCAAAATTGTGTCTTGTTGGATCATTTTAAATGAATAAATAAATATTTAGTAAAATGCTTCTTTAAAATGTAACACATCACTAATATTCTCAATGTCATTATGGTCTTCAATATATATGCTGTTATTATTTATTTCTAAATCATTACTCAGTAACTTGTGTAACGATATCTAAAATGTACAGCTGTTTTACAAGCCATTTACTCTGTAAATGCAAAAACTTATGACAATAGATGGAACTGGTGTTGTCTCTACCCTTCATTTAATTTAGATTGTAGTTCTGCTAGCTGCAGATATTTTGATTGTGTTTCCTGTTATTGTGCAGCTTTCAATATGATAGCTAAATCTGTTCAAACTGTAACTTTAAACAATTATAAGGATCAGCAAGAAGAACCACTACACTCTGAAGTGCCAGGGAAGCAGCCTGATGCTAAGCTGACAACACAGGTGGGAAAACAACATGTTGTTCCATAAAGTAACATTTAAAGAATGAGTAATAATTTAAATTGTTTCATTTTTATGCACCAGAAACAATGTGTACAAATTGAGAAAGCATAAAAGTCAGTATTTTTCTTTATAACCACCTTTATTCTTCAACACAGCCTGCACTCTCTGAGACAGGTTGGCTTTATGGTAATTGGACTAGCTCTTGTATTACGCTTTTAAAGTCAAAGCACTCTATACAACACGTTTGCGTTTACCCATTCATACACACATTCATGCAGTGTTTTCTACTTCAAAGTGCTTTCTATCTACCATTCACACACGTTCATATTCCGGTGGTTGCATCAGAGAGCAGCTTGGGGTTCAGTTTCAGACATCTCTTAGGTTATCTGTAAAATTCTTAACAGTAATTACTTTTATCAAAAATATTAAACATGTCTTCCTGAACATTTTTATACCTGTCATCATTATTGATTTATACCTCGACTTACCATTGGTGTCTTTCTTAAGTTTATTGATTCATAGGTCACAAACAGCTTATAGTTAATGTCAGATGAGTACATTTTAAAGTCTTTGAGAAAGCCTGGGAAACTACAGCTCAAGAATGATTTAGAAAAACATGAAAGTATGGCTTCTTGGACGTAAAATCTAAATAAATGAGGGGTGAGCCAAGTACTGCCTAGTAATATGTTGTGCTGCATACATGTATAGATGTATAGCTTTGAAAGTCATAAATAGAAATTATTAATATCATTTGTTGTTATTACTGTCTGTCACTTTCAACAATATTATTTCAAACTATTTATACTTTAGATTCACTCACCACCATCCTTTTTAATACCACCATGCTGTTTAACACAGCAGCTAACAAAGCCTAGGTGACATCTAGGGTGGCAGTGCCTTGTACACTATGTTAAATAAATTTTTATGCAGGTTGTTAGTGCACTGGACATTGGAAAGACAGTATGTATTTCAGATCACAAAATCATGTCAAAAATAAATTTTGCCCAAGGGTCTTTTTTAAATGTTGATGCAGCTGTTAATTATTGAAATTTCTAGTGCTGCAGAATGCAGGATCTCAAATACTGTGTATCATCATTTAATGCTTTAATTTTTTTAAATAAACACTATAGATGTTTATTATAATTTAGAGTGTATAATAAAAAATTGATTAAAAAAAAACTGTTTTCTGAGACTTTTTGTTGTAATGTACAATAATGTTATTAATAAACTTTCCTAACAGGATGACACCAAATAAAACCTTCTACAAACCTTGGCAAATATGAGAAGATTATTCCTTTAATTTCTGTGGACTCCTAAAGCGCTTGGTGGTGAAACTCTGCACACATGCAGAGGGGGTGAGCCTGAATCATAATGTGTTGAGAATTTTGTGTCAAATTTCAATGATGATTTTTTTATGAATATTTTAATGTAATATTTTCATTAACCTTGGTGAATTTGAGTAGACTTGTCCTTTAAATTCTATGGAATCCTGCAGCAGTTTGCGATGAAACTCTGTTCACACGCAGAGGGCGTGAGCCAGAAGCAGAATGTGTTGAGAATTTCATGTCAACTTTCAGTGATGATTTTTTTATGAATATTTTCATATTTGCATTAACCTTGGCGAATTTGAGTAGAGTTATCCTTTAAATTCTGTGGAATCCTACTGCGCTTTGAGAAGAAACTCTGCTCACAGAGGGAATGAGCTAGAATCATAATGTGTTGATATTTTCATGTCACCTTTCAATGATTTTTAATGAAAATTTTTTATGTAATATTTTCATATTTGCATTAACCTTGGTGAATTTGAGTGTCCTTTAAATTCTATGGAATCCTGCAGCGCTTTGCAATGAAACTGTAAACTTGGAGAGGGGGTGAGCCAGAAGCAGAATGTGTTAATAAATTCATGTCAACTTTCAATGCTGATTTTTAAAATTTGATATTTTCATAATTACATTAACCTTGGTGAATTTGAGCAGATTTGTCCTTGAATTTCTGTGGACTCCTTCAGCAGCTTTAGATGAAATTTCACTCCCAGGTAGAGTGGATAAGGCAGAAGATGAATCCACAGAAAATTTTATGCCCACTATCAAGGATATATTTTAATGACTTTTTATATCAGCATACTGGATTGACTTTATTCAATAGGTTCAGAACAGTCAATTTATAATTACAACTGTACAGTCCTATAACTTATCCCTGGGTTTATTTATTCTAATTTTCTGCATGCATATTAGCCACATATAAAATGAAAATCAGCTGGAAATAGTGCAGGTCATGGTGAAGCTCTGAATCAATTTCTAATGCAAATCATGAGTGAAGAAGTTGATTACCAGCAAAATTCACACGATAAAGGAACACATCTTGATTGAGAAAAAATAGGACTGCTGGAGCTTTATTTCCATTAATTTTGCCAAAATAACACACACACACACACACACACCATAACTTTTATTGTGATATGTCATAGTGCTGTAAAGACACATAAATCAAAAATAACTACAGATTGTTTTTTTTTGGTCAATCAGCAACGAAGGAGGAGCACTACCATAAAACGTGGTAGAAGCTCAAAAAAATATAAGCGGCGGCTGAGCTGCGGCTGGCTTGACCGCGGTTCAGAATTGACGGCTCACTTGACAGCGGTCATTTTTCTTCAGCTGCTACATGAATCATCTTTTTTTCCGTTTACAGTAAATAACATGTGTTGTGTTTGAAGATCCAGGTTCATTACTGAAGAGGGGAGGGTTTTCTTTGGACCAGCTGGATCCCGGAGACTCTGCTCTGTCCTCCAAATCACTCATCCTTATTCACTCAATGTGAGATGTAAACAAACAGCGCTGCTGCAGCGGGGAAGACAAAAAAAAAAAAAAAGTCAGTCAAACCCAAGACTGGCAGAACAGGAAATACAACAGCCATACACACATAAAGAGCAACAAAATCAGTCAACATTTTGAGTTTAAGAAAATATCAAACTACCAGCCTTGATTCCCCCGTCGGACTCTTTGCTGCGAAACGCTTCCTGTCTTAGTGCTTCCTCTCGAGCTTGTTTAATCACGCTCAAAGCGAAGCGCGTCCCTGTGGACTTGTGAAACGTCATCACTCGCAGCCCAAAGACGGTTCCATTTTTTATGAACTTCATTTACTGCCTGTACTATTACAATAGTACAGGCAAACAAGGCACTAACAATAATTATTCTTAAAATCAATATACATAAGGTTGAGCATAAAAAGAGAGAGAGAAAAAAGAAAAAAACCTCCCCCTCAAAAAGAGAGAACAATGTCAAAATTGAGAAAATAGACACAAAATATTTATTAAAAAAAAGACAAGTCATAAACTGTATCTCAGAAAAAAATTGTGGAGTCATCTTAAAATAATTTAAAAGAGCAAATTTTAGAGCAAATCTTTTAAGGGTTTTCTTGTCATTTACAAGTTTTAGTTACTTACCAGGAGTCTAAATTCATTCAGCCATCTGTTTATACATGGTTTAGCTTTAAAGTACCTACATTTATGAAGAAAAAACAATCATCAACATCATAATGACATCAGAATCCAAGTTTGAATTCTCAATAAATGTCCTCTGTTAGGTGTGGTAACTGAATCCCCGGGACTGTAGCCAGCTTCACACCAGAAAGTCTGTACCACTTCACAACACAAAAACAGGTGAGCCCGGCTTTCACTGTCATTTACACAGATGGTGTTCACATCCAGATCAAATTTCTGTCTTAGAATTTCATGAGTTAAATAAATCTTATTTATGATTTTGAAGTTAACTTATTTCACTTTAGGAGAAAGGAAAATTAAATATAGACTTTCTTCATATAACCTTAACCTCCTCAATCTCAAATTCTTTCAAGAGATAATTATTTTCAGATGGATTAGGATAAATTTCATTCAGCAAAATAGTTCTGATCACTTTGTTTGTGTTGCTCTCACAAAAGTCATGCCTGCTATGCAGAGCTGTCTCAGTCTAGGAGTGCACAATGTCTTCTTTAATCATCAATCTCAAAGCGACTGGGAAGGCTTTTTTAGTGTTTCACCTCTTACCTTGAATTGAACTTCTCACAGAACACCACAAGCTTGAATAAATCACCCTTCTAATTCATAAAATGAGCTACAGCCCAATTCACTTTGCATCTCCATTCATTCATGTACACAGATTTTTTACAAAGTCAAATATACCTGTTGTTTCATACCAGTGTACTGTGAGGAGTAAAGTTATATTTGTAGATGAATTTCCAGAAGAACCTGCTCATGGAAAGTTGACAGTTTTGGTACTGAACATTATTGTAACAAAAAGTCTCTTCCACTCATTTTACCAAAATGACAGGAATAACGCTCCAAAAAGAGTGTGTTCTTAATGAATGGTCTGTACCATTTTAGTTTTAACACAGTGTTCATAACATCAATGGCATTAGCCCCACCGTCTTATACCATAATACTCTTCCTAATATATTGACATTTATTCCTCCATGTGGACTTAAAATTGAGATTATTTATAATTTTAATAATTTTCAGAGATATTGGCTTTGTCGCCATTTGATCATTTAACACATGCGACACAAGTGTACAAATTATGCAGACTGCTGCTGCACTCTGCATTGTTTTTGACCCCTTTGCAAAGGCAAATTTAACCCTCACAAAGACCTGTTTGTGTGGAAATCAATTTATAAGGTAGTTCTAAAAATAAAAGAGCGTCTTAGCAGCACATATTTGAGGAAGAGACTCATTCACCTAACAAATTTCTGAAGCACCCCACAGAATTGTTGATGTTGATCAGAACAATTTTCACCAATCCACACAAGGTTAAATAGGAACCGAGGACAGACAGAAGACCATCCGGGTTTTTTTGTTTTGTTTTTTGTGAGATGAGCCAAAAAGAAACGAAAAAAAGATAAGAACTTATCTCTGAAACATGGATGCAGGAGTGTCATGGTTTGGGTTTTATGTTGCATCTGGGTCAATACTCTACTGAGATATTGTACTCTGATTCTAGTAAAGCAGAACCATCAGGAAACCACTAGGTGGCAAAACGTCACCATTTCAGTCCACATGCTCTTCATTTGATAACAGTAATAAGAGTTTCTCATTCTCAGCAAGCAGCACTTAACAGGATATTATTGTATATTGTTTGTCTCATCTTTTCACTTATTATTGGTTTCTCTTTATAATAAGAAATTTCAAATAGATCCTTTATTTACAGTAACATTCTACATTGAGATTATAGCACGTAACTAACACTTTCTTATATAACAGCACTCCTTCCAGTAACTTCAGAATCCTCAGAAAAAACAAAGACACTGTGGACTGAATGAAATAAAGTTCGTACAGTTAATGTTGTCAGATGTTTTTATATGTAAAACTATTCTGTAAGCTTATGTTCGGTAGTGCAGTTGTTACGGACATCACTGCTAAGGGAATATCTTTAGGAATGCTTGTTACTCTATTCACGTCTCCACTAACGCATCCACAGCTCTCAGACCGTCCTTCTTTTATCACATGCACTCTCAAACATGAGCACACACTTATAAAAAGTTGTCTTTTTTCAGATTCGAAAATCCTGACGGCAGCTGTCTGGACTTTTTCCCCCCAAATTAAAAGCGCTGTTTATCCTTCACACAAACTCATTTTGTTAATACAAAATACACATGACAACAGGTACATTTTAACGCCTATTTTTATTGGTTGTTTTTTAGTATAAACAGTTTGAATCAAAATGAAATCAAAATAAATATGATTTAAACATGTTTTATTTATTTTTGTTAAAACCCATGATATTGCTATGTAGGAACATAAACATAAAGGGCAAAGCAGTTACATGTTCTGCTGATACTTTGGGTATTGCATGCAAAGTTAGGTTCCCAGGGGCAACGCCACAGCTAAGTGGTATCCTGCACTGTTTGCTGGGAAGGATCTGGAATCAGGCTGTTTGCTTTCTGAGGCCTGTTCTCTTTCCAGCGAAAACTTTCCCGCCATGGTGGCAAGCAAGGCATGCTGCGGGGGCAGCAACTGAGACCAAGCAGGGCGGATACAGAGCATCTAGCATCCTGGATACTCACCGCTGCTAAACCTCATCCATGGAGACACCATCATGGGATTAACATAACTCAAGGCTCAACTTCTTCTTTTCTGCCAGTGCCTGTCTTATTATATGAGTGGTTTCAGCTAGTGTACATACTTTAATATTGAGTTCATTATTTCTTCTTTTGAAGCAGTAGAAAGAAAAAGAGTACATGAAACACAGAATATAAGTACCATTTTTATAATCTGAAAAAAAATCATTATTACTGACTACATGTACTTTCACACAATTATTACAGTTTTCTTTAACAGAGATTTTTTTGTTTCTAACCACTTTTAGACTCCCGCATAAGTGCCATTGTAGAAGAAAGGCTTGTCTGTCACACAGTGACCTATGACATCAGAAGTCCATCTCTGGATCTTCGGCTTGCCATCTTGCCCTGGCCGGACGATGACCGTGCTTCTGGATGCCACAGAAGGGTCTTCATCAAAGAAGTTGAAGGGTCTGAGAAAGAAGCCCACTGCATTGCCCGGAGTTGCAGTGTTGGGGATGTCCTCTGCGTGAGGCACATGAAGGAAGCCTACAGTCACCCAGGCTACCAGGTCCTGCATGCAGAAGAGTAAACATTACCTTGGAATTTGTACTATAGAACTCAGATTAGGTGATTTTTATCTACCTAAAAGTTCAAACAAAAGAAAAGCATTCATGAGTAGCCATGATGATGAATGACTAGACCTGATGAATAGATTCTTTTGGGAAGAACAAACTTAAACTAATGACGTAACTTCTTGGAAGAACACTGTCCATTAGTGGATTGTGACTCCTTCCATGGGTACTCTTTGAAAGTAATTAAAAACAGGATGTAAACTATATGTTGAGATAGGTGATTGTATTGGTTTAGCTACTGGAACTTGGTGAAGTTGTTAGTGAGAACCAAAATGATCTGTGTTTGTCTCAAAAATAGATTTGAACAGTGTTATTAATCAGCTTGAAAAGGTGTGTTGGGTTTCTCTGTGGGATATTTTTCAGGTTAAAGCAATAGTTTAGAAATACATTTATTTGCATGTCTGACATGTGATCACAATAAATTGATTCTGATTTACTTTCTATGACCAAACTGTCAGTCTTGACTGTAATAAGCATCATGTTGTAATCTGATGTTCATCCTATAAGAAAATTGTGGAAATGTGGGACACATGTAGACAAGGTATATATGTATTAAGGTTTGTTACTGTACCTGGTTGACTATGTCCTCATTGTTGTGGATGTAGCTCTCAAAGGACACAGCAGGTTCCCATGGGTCATTCTGGGTGTATATACTGCTGCTGGTAGCTTCACTATCCTTATGACGTGTCACAGCCAGAGGATATCTAGAGGGAAACAAGGCAAAGAAATCATACAGCGTGTTAAACAGTTATTTATTCCAAACGTGACAAGCCTCACACTCTTGGATTTTATGTGCTACAAAATGAACTGTCTGCCACATAAACAGATGTCACAAACTCACATAGTACTATGTGACAAAGTTAAGCTGTGACATGTTTTTATAGTTGCAGCTTAAAGGACCACACAGAGATGTGAGGAAATTAACTTTGGATTTGGAGATATCATACATGTAGATGAAGAGATGCCAGTTACACGTGAGTTCAGCAAAAAGATGGACAGTGGCTGCGTGCTAACTTTCACTCCTCTTTGTTCTTTTATTATTTGTAAAGCATTTCAGGATTTCTGCCATGAGGAGAGACAGAAGGGAGATACCAGGAAATATGCTTCTCATTACCAACACAGAGGAAGTGGGAACGCACCAAATCACAGTTGGCTTCATTCATATAAAACGATGAATAGTTGAACCTAATTTATCACATTTTCCCAGCTCATTAATTCCTTTTCTAACATCATTATAAATTTTTAAAAGTAGTTTTTATGTATAAAAATGGCTGATGTGACGACTGATCATGTCTACCACTATCTCCCTGTTATAACACTGCTTTTGTTTGCATTTAAACAGCCTGATGATACTTGTGCCTGGGCATCTGTAATGATGCCCAGGCACAAGTATCTGTTGGGGTTCTGACTGTCATCAATGAAGCTGTGCCAGTCTCTAAATCCTCTCCAGCTGACATCATTTTTGAGGAGATATTTTAATGAATGGTCTTAAGAACATTACTTCAACTACTTTACCTTTTGTTAGGGTTGTGAATGCTTTACACTTGGATTACACTAAATCCATAAGAAACACATTCAGGTTCTTGGCGTCGGACATAAAAGAAAAAAACTTCCATGAAATCTGCAAACTTTCAGCTGTAGAAGCTTGTAACTAAATGTCTGCACACAAGTTTGAATATGTTACCTACCTGCATCATATTGTTCAGAGTTACATCAGGAAACAAAATATTACCTCGACCAGCTGATCCCATTTTCCTCTCTCCAGCCTCTTGGGAGGACGCTGTGTGCATGTGAGTTAAACTGAATCCGGTAGCCTTTCTGGTGCCCCCATTTATTTTTCTTATTGGGGTTGTAGAAGTGCACATAGCGGGGAAACTTTTTGCCAAAGCGGAAGGCAGCAGATCGCTCAGTCTTGTGTTCTGTCCTGTGGAGTTTGGACTGGACGATGAAATGCTTTTGGCTCCATGGATTTGTGAAGTTCTCATATCTCAGATCCAATGTCTCAAAGCTGTTTTCTCGACCTATAGTGAAGTGAAGGGAAAGAGCTCTAGCTGAGAACCTAGCTGTCAAGCAGTCTGTTGATATGCTACAAATATTGATTTTGCATCAGAAATCTCACTTGCAAGAAGTTGCAACAAGTCAGAGGTGACAGTTATTAGAAGTGACAGACAGGTTTGCAAGATATTGTTAGTTACTGACATAAATGTGTCGCATAGCCTTGATCAAACTTAAGTGCACACAGGTGTGTCCTTTACAGCTGTATAAAGTCCATAAAACCAGCTTACTTGCAGCGGCATCTATGAAAGGCTTAGTCATAGCTGAGAGAGATAAGCCTTTTTGTCAGTCCCGGTGAGGTGAGACCACAGTGTGTTGTGGTTGTGTACGTGCCGGAATATTATCTCCTGACAATATGAAGCCAAACAACTTTAGATGTTTCTTGGAAACTTCACAAAGTGACTTGTTCCCATAATCATCTGTTTGTTGTTGTTGTTGTTGTTGTATTGCTGTATTTACTTTTGTTTCTTTATTTGAAACATTTCTATAGGGGTTTACAAGCAAAGGAGAGTATGTTTATGTTGCATAAACTAGGGAAAGATCACAGGTGCAGTTAAAAAAGTATGCTATTGTAGGGCTATGACATGATACAAACTCTTCTCTCTTACATTAAAGTCTGACTTGATTCTTGAGTTTTTGAAGTACAGAAATGGTCCAAAAAAAGTATGCGACTGTGCTAAAATACTCACCATCAATATCCAGGTCCACTTTATAATGGACGAGGTGTGTGTGCAAGTTACCCAAAACATAGTTGTACACCTTTGAACCGTACTGAAGGCCTTCCTGAGTAAAGAAAGTGGCGTGGATATATCCAGTAGCACTGACTTTTACTTCCACCACCCCATTTTGGTAGAAGAGGAAGTCCCAGATATAATCATAGTTGTAAACTGTTGAGGTTGTCCGCAACACCAGCACAGTGTTTTCCAGTCCTCCAAAGAAATTGTAGCCCCCCTGAAAGTTTGAATTAAAATGCCTTCTCAGAGGCATAGCTGTTGTCATCTCAAAAATACAGAGAGCGTTCTTGTGGCGCACAGGCTTGTCTGTATCAAAGTAGTGGTAAAGGTCAATAAAAGTGGCAATTTCAGGACAGTCAATTCCAGGAGCCAGCTCAAAAGTTGAGGTGCCCATAGCCCATCCTGCATCAATGTACTTCGTTTGCATGGCTGCAGGAGTATGACCAGCATAGAAGGCAATGGCTTCTTGGAGGCTGATCTCATAGGCAATTCTTTCCCCATTGAAACGGAGATCAAAGACTTGAAGCCCAGCTGATGAGCGAACTCGATATGCAAAAGACCATCCAGCATATTCAACAAAGTTGCGGTCAATGTGATAGCGAGGCCCCTCAGGCAACACAAGCTTTGGCCCATGGATATTAGTGTGAGTGTTGCTCTGACCGCGAGGTATGTAGGTAGAGTAAAAGTCATCATCATTGTGATCAGGCAGTTTGATCTTTTCCACTTCTCCTGATTCATACTTTTCTACCAGTTCCTCAACACTGTCAAAATACATGCTGTTGTACCAGACTTTTTCAACAGTCCACTTTTCTGGATTCAGATCCTGGTGGTTGATTAGTACCTCAAATCCAACTGGGTGGATGAAATAACCTTCCACAAACTTCTGCAACATGATCCAGGTTCTCCTCTCCCCTGGATCCAGCCCACGAGGAGCTATGTCTGAGAATGTCAGGCAGCGGGTAGAACAGTTAGTATACGAAAACCCCCCTGTGGTCTCAAACAGGAGTTTGTGAGCTTTAGTTGTGATCTTCTCAAGGATGTCATTAACATGGGCGTACTCTACAACAGTAATAGGTCTGGACTCAAACGTTACAGGCTTTGCCCCCTTGAAAGTCTTGACTTCATGAGATGTTGGGGATGGCAGAGGACTGACAATGTACTCAGTAATATTGGGCTTGCTCTGGTTGCCAAATTGGATAATTACACGAGCTTGGCGTGGGGGTTTGGCTTGTCCACGGTCTAGAGCTCTTAGGGCCTCATGCTTCTTGGGCAAATTGAGTTCCATAAGTAGGATACTGTTCTTATTCAGAGACCTACTACGAGCATTAGTGAGCCCCATCTCTGGAATAGCATGCAGGTAGGCCCGGACAGCTTTCATCTCATGTACTGTGAGGTCAGCAAACATGGGGGCACCATGATGAGCCCATTCTCTGGATCTGGAAGCAACGCAACTAGCCATGTAAGCCAGCTGCAGCAGGCAGAGAAACTTCATGGCTATAAGCACAAGAATGTTATGGTGGCGTTCCATTAGAAATTTAACAGGTCTTGAGAATACAGCAAATCAAAGCAGTGGTTTTATTTCTACTTCTCCACATTCTATTCAATATCAGTGTCCAAATCTTTTTTTTTATAGTTTTTATGCAAATTTATGATAAGCTGAAAGATAAAGCAAAAGTATAGAGCTATGCTCTCCAATAGAATGCAAAGGAAACGGCTTTCTCACCTGATTCCTCTTCTTCTTCTTCTCACAGCTGGATAACACACTTCTCCCTCATTCACACCAACTGTGCCCGACCCAGTTGCAAACCTCTGTTGCGACACACTTTTGTCCCTCCCCCTGTTTGCCCTGCCTAGTTTACGCTGCACACAAAACAGAAATTGCAGTATCGAAAGTGCTCTTTTAAAAAGCACCAATAAATGAGTGCTTATTTAAATATCAAAATTCCTAGCAAGTCCTAAATGCTTGTTTGTTTAATTTTTCACTGCTGATTCAATTTTATAATATGCTTACAGAGTAACAATGTGAGAAGTGATGCACTGACTATAGAGCCATTTTTTCCTTCCTTGGAAACCATTTGCAGCCTTGCACAAGGGACCAAGAAATAAATCAGTTACAGTACCTGTAGTCCTCCTGCTTCTGATACTTCATAAAAAATGTTTGTACGGTCCAGTCCTCCTGCTTCAGCAAATAATTAAATCTATGCCCTGTTGCTAATCTTTAAACTCTCAGTTTTTGCAGTGAGAGAGAGTGATTGGCCAACTGTGTGTTGTAAATGCAATGTAATTATTCGTCGTCTTTTTGGATAGTTGATCCTCCAAAGGTAAGGCAAGCGCCTTCCAGTAATAAGGCAGTTTGTGGTGCTTTACATTAAGATAAGAAACACAAAGAATAATCAAAAGACACACAAAGAGAAACAAATAAATGGATTTTGAAGATGAAGAGACTGAAAGAACATAAAGTAACAAATTACATAGAACAGAACAAGCCATAAATAATATGAAGCCATCATGACCTTTATGAAGACTCTTGTGACAGTGTTATAAATGAACTGTAGCTGACTACTAATGGGATAGAAGCCTCTGTAAAAACATTATCAGAGATGAAGGCATTTACAAGTTTTGTGAAACCCTTCTTAGACATGCTGTCAAGTACCCTGATTTGTTCCCACTGTGTCTATCACCTGCTTCCCCCTTGCCTCATCACCTTGTGTATTTATTGTCTGAGTTTCCTCTTGTCCTTTGCCGTGCCCTCCCTCATTGCTGGATGCTCCCTTTTCCCCCCAATACTCCTAGTTTTGTATTCCTGGTTCCAGCCCTGCCTTATTTTTGTAGTTTTGTGTTTGTGTTGCTACATGACACATACAGTGCATAGTTTGGAGAGGGATTTAAGCAGAAAGACTTATTTTGCAGTATGGTAGCCTATACCAAATATATTCTGGTGCTACTGGAGGCCTTAAACATGGTTTTGATGGACCCAAATGACAGGCCTGTGGAGGCTTTAACAATACACTGATGTTGAATATATTCCACTGCTGGTACTTTGGTACAGTTTATGTCATGGTCCTGGGCTGGTGGCCCAGTGTTTTGAGTTCTTTTAGTGAAGTTCTGTTTGTATTTGTGTTTACTAGGTTTTCTTATAGTTTATCTTCTTGGTTTGTTGTAGTTTTGTATTCTGTTTTTAGTTATAGTTATTATAGTAATTTGTATTGCATTCTGGTTTCCCTGTGTTTTTGTCATCCCGTGTTTTTCCTGTCTAGTCTTCGGTGTTGTGTTTTTTCCGTTTAGTTACTTCCTTGTCTGGTTCTTGTGTTATAGTCTTGAGGTCTGTTTGGTGTTTCCTTGTGGACCTGCTTCCCCGTGTTATGTCTAGTCTGCGTTATGTTATGTTTGTCCACTTCCTGTTTTATTTTGACGATCCCTTGTCCCCGTGTCCTTTAGGTTCCTGTGTCTTGTTAGCTTGTGCTATCACCTGTTTTCCCCAGATGTTTCCACTTCCCTCATTATCCCTCTGTGTTTATATTGTCTGCATTTTCCCTTGTTCCTTGTCGCATGCTCGTCATGGTTGCCATCGATGGTGCTTTTCCCTGCTGTGTGCCCTCAGTATTTCGAGTTTCTTGTGAGTTTTCTGTTTTTGTGCAGCTGGCTACCAACCAGCCTTGTATCTCCTGTGTTTTGAATAATAAAGCAGAAGTATAAGTTTAGCTCTTGCCTCCGTGTCCTGCATTGGGGTCCTCTCTGCCTTGCCTGCCACAGCAGTATATAACAGTAATTCCTTCACTTCCTGGCAGCTAACTGGCATGAATGCAAGGAAGACAGCCTTGACAATTGGAAAATTCCTGCCTCCAATTCGAAGTGAAAGCTGTTCAGGGTTTAATGTACATTGCTGTCAGATCACCCAGGGGAAAATGTGTACACTTAGTGGTGTAGTTTGCCCTCCCTTCCTCTCTTTTTTATAACAATGTAGACAATGGTTGTGATTGATGTTTTACAACTTGCAGTTCAGTTACTGAGACAAGATGGACTTTGTCCTTTAACTTTTGCTCAAGTGACTGTCACTAGAGTGAAAAGATAAAAGGCTTAAACGCCTTTTGCTTAAACAAAAATATCTGATCAACTGTTCCTTATGAGGCAGCATGCATTATCATTACTTTTTTTTACACTTATAGATTGTATCTAGCTAATGAATGTTGTCCAGAAATTTGGTCATATCACTTTTTAGACATACAATCTTTCTAATGTTTGAGTAAGACCTTGAAAAGGTGATATACACTCATTACAACTTACATTAAAGTGAGTAAGTCTGTTTTCAGGCAAAATGAGGGATCATTTGATATCAGAAACAATCTTTAGGTGCTTGTTGAATACAAATTATTTTATGCATACATGTTTTCCATGGAGGTTGGTAATTTACAGTCATGAAAAAGTCATATATGTTGACTTTTTTGCCATATTTGAACAATACTTGATTGTCTTTGAAGAAGACAAAGTTGATATACTTAAAGGACACTAAATGTTACTATAGTACTGGACCCTTTATCAGAACAATTTGAGTACTCATGCATTATTCTCTGTTATGTACTTTATCAGAAATTACTGACAGAATTTAATAGAAATCCTGTGACGTGTTTCTTAAAGAATTATTATTATGCATGCCTTTTACTGTGTACTTATTGCCAATCCTGGACAAACTGGTGGTTGTTTGAAATCTATGTCAGATGCCTTTCCAGGCAGTAGAATATTTGATTTCTTTTTCTTTTGTTCCTGAACCCTTTAACGCCAAGTGTATCATATGTGATACATGGGTTTTTGTGAGTTTCTAAGACTTCTACATTGATGATAGAGAGATTTCGTTCCCTGAAAAACCTAAATAAATTACACAATACATCTTTAAGCAGTAAACTGCAAAAAAGAAAAAAAAAGCCTGATGTAGCAAAAATGCTACAAATGAAAACTAATGTATGCGAATTAATAAATTTTTTTATTTATCAGAAGTTTCAAAAAGCATTCCATTTCAAAGAAAAAAACAATAAAAATTGTTTTCTGTCAATTATTACATGGTTCAGGCTTTACAGGGTCAAGCTTTACAAAATTTGATGACAATACACACTTTTATAGCACAGAATATATCAGACCCCAGGTACCAAAGGTTTAAATCAAATAGGTTCCAGCTGTTAGTCACTACAGGCTGGTCAAATTGTTAACAACTAATCTGAAGTTTCACATTTTCTTTGTTGAGCTCATGGTGTCTCATTTAACACATCAACGTAATGATTTCTTTTAGCCTCAGCTGCACTTTGTGTTTGCTGCTAATTAGCAAATGTTAGCATGGTAACACGCTACACATAGCAAAAGTAAAAAAAACAGCTGCTTCAAACTGACATTGTCACTGTGGGCATGTTAGCATGCTGTCATTACTTTTAGCAATGTACTGCTGTAGCTAAGTACAGCCAAAAAGAGCCACTTTCTAGACTTTAAATCCTGGTTCTCCTCCCGTGTCTCTCTCAGCTTACCTTTCTTTCCATAAATGATAATGAAGAACTAATACAATGAATAGGCCTACTTTTTTTCTGTCAAGACACATGATGTTTCCAATGCAAAGAAGTCAATTTGACACACTGTGCTGCTTATTCCAGTAACTTATCCTCTTTTTCCTTGGAGCCCAGCTGTGGTCACAGCTGTGTTTGAGCCTCCTGGCTCAGGGTCAAAAGGTCTGTCTTGGGATAGCAGTAATTCTAAAAACCTTCAGTTCCCACGTCTGTTGACACGCTTCATTGAATAAATGCCCCCATCATCCTTCCAGAAACGCCTCTCTTTACAAGATTAGGCTCTGACAAACATTTCATTATTGTGTGTTAGAGGCTTCACCACCCCTGCCATCGCAGCACCTCCAGTGTCCTGAATGTGTGACAGGGCAAGGTGAGAAGATGTTTCCATCACAGATCTAGTGACCAATGCCTGTCAACCCAGCTGTGACCATGCCACTTATATCCAATGGCAGCAGGCACAAATGCTACTGTACATCTCATTAGTCACCCCCCACATTTAAAACACTACGTCTGAGGCTCTGCCAGCTACATAAGCAAAGTATCACTTCTAGGGAGACTGTATTGCTGGGGGAAAAAAATTAAATTAGTAACAACAGAAAGAAAGAACAGTAATTCCCAAAACAAGAGTACTATTTTTGATTTCTAAAAAAAAATCCAGATATTTTCTAATGCGGAATGCATAAGGATTATTGAGGTAAGTGCACTTTATGTAAATTGTAGGATGATAGGATGGAACTGCAAAACACTGTAATAATACTGCACATTCTTCTGATTGGTTAACAATATGTCATTAGGCTAAATACTTTGATGGCTTTGATCAAATTCCTTCAGCTTCCAAAAATATAACCTTTTTTTAACCTTTGTGGAAAAGCTGATTGATATTACACGTGTGAAATTAAATTGAAATAAAAAAATAGTCTCACCTCACAGTATTGAAAAACCCATACATATCTTTTTACAGGAATTTAAACAGAAATGTAAAGGAGAATGATGGAGAAACTGCTACTGAGTCTGCTTGGTCTGCAAACAGTAATGGGAATGGGGTGAGTAATGATTTGGTCAAGGCAGGAATAAGTACATTTTCTAGAACCAAATTATGAGCAGGATTCATATAAACACATATTGTGATATAATCCATAACTGTGGTTAAGGCCATGGTAAAAATGATAATCATCATAGAAATAAAACTTAAAAGATATTTTTTTCCATATCTAAACTCTCTTTAGTAAATCTAGATTCATACTTTCATCAGTTTCATTTGACACTTAGTTCTTGCTTAAATAGTTCACTGAAATCAAAAATATTGTTTTCATATTGTAATTTTATGCTTTAATTCTCCCCATCCCCCAAATAAATATATTTGGTGTACTAAAATATTATTTTTTTATCTTTATTTCTCTGGCTTTTAACAAATAATCTTCCAGTACACAGACTTGAATAAACTTTGGTGTGCTGTAAGAACATTAAATTATTTCAATGTACAAGTAAAATAGTTGATCGATCTGAGAGAAATTTCCAGTGTGAAGTTAATTTGTGTCAGATGGACTCAGAATGTTTCTAACTGTGGGCTTAACCCTAACTTTCATGTTGCTACTAGTCTAAAAGAAACATTTTGCATTCACTCAGTTTGGTGAAATTTTAACCATAGTAAGGAGTTGGGATTTGGAGGGCGTAGACTTTTTTTTTTTCCATAGCAGTATGCATTTTCAGCCAGTGGTGTGCTGAAATATATGCCTATACATGATAAAGTTGACTTTATAAAAATTATAAAGCTTTATAAAGCCACATACTAAATGGAATATTTTCAGATGTTATATTTATAATTAATTCTTAAAAATCATTTTTGCGTTAGAGTTGTTTTTGCATTTGGGAGTTCAAATGAGGAATTTCAAAAACTTTTAAAATAGAAAATTCTTTAAAAAGTGGTGGATGTTAACATAACCCTAAACCTACTCTAACTCTAGATGGGTAAACAATGACCAGGTGGATGTTAAGAGGTTACATTAAATATATATATCATGTCCCAGACACTGGTGTGAACACACGGTACAAGAAAGAGTGGAACAAGTCCTGTCCCCACGCCTACAGCTTGAAGTGAGATGTTCTGAGGTGTATCAGTACAACACCCAAGGATGGAGGTTGGATGTGGACAGGATGCGAATCAAACATGGGGGTGATGATGGCATTGCTCTGTACTATAAACAACAGGGGTCCAAGGCATCCTGTTTCTTATACAAGTAAGTGAGAAGTTTAGAAAGTGTCCGTTTTTTTTTGTCTCTGATGAGTCATTATGTGACAGATCAGAGGGTTTTATGAAGTACTGAGGGCCATTAGCATGAGCTAAGGTGGATACAACACTGCATATTACACTTTATTACCAATCAGCATATGGATAAAATATATTGGGTTAACACTGACTAAATTCATTTTTGACTGGCAAGCGTTAAAGTGAATTCAATGATCAGTTCCATCTATAACTATAAATTGTGTTGCTCAAAACTCAAACCCAGCCTCAAATCAGCACGTTGTATTGCATTTTAATGTTTTTGCAACCTGTTTTAGTCATTCTCATGTGAAGTTTGGTGACTGTAGTGCTGGTAAAATAGATGCACATTAAACAACTCTCATTCAGTCAAACATAGATTGCATGCAAATGTGAAGGAAACCACCTTAGATCACAATAATCAGTACGACAGTTAAAATAATGTGCAGAGTATTTTTGAAGATCCTGACCAGCTTCCTGATGTTTCTGTCCATCCCAGATCACCAGAGATGCAGAGGCAGATGGTAAACAAAACAGTGAGAGCATGTTGTGAGGGCTGGGGTGGCCCACACTGTGCTGAAGGTGAGGACTAGAAACCAAAGAGCTAATTTCTTTTCATTTTGTAAAATTTATACCCTCCTATAGGCCCACCACCCACAGGAGGTGTCGTAGGGGTCGGGTGCAATGTGTGTTGGGCGGTTGGGCTATCAAGACTGGCTATTGGGACATGGAATGCCACCTCTCTGGTGGGGAAGGAGCCTGAGCTAGTGCGTGAGGTTCAGAGATACCGGCTAGATATAGTTGGGCTCACCTCGAGGCATGGCCTGGGCTCTGGAACCAGTCTCCTGGAGAGGGGCTGGACTCTGTTCCAGTCTGGAGTTGCCCTCGGTGAGCGGCGGCAAGCTGGGGTGAGTATCCTTGTATCCCTTCGGCTTGCTGCCTGTCGTTGGAGTTTTCACCGGTAGACGAGAGGGCTGCTTCCCTGTGCCTTCAGGCTGGGGAATGGGTCCTGACTGTGGTTTGCACTTATGCGCCGAATGACAGTTCAGAGTACCCACCCTTCTTGGAGTTGCTGGGTGGGGTGCTCGAGGGTGCTCCAGACAGTGAGGCAATGGCAGTGAGACCTGGAGGGGCATGATTGGGATGAACGGCCTGCTTCACCTGAACCCAAATGTTATTGGACTTCTGTGCAAACCACTGTTTGTCCATAACGAACACCACGTTCGAACATAAGAACATCCATAAGTGCACGTGGCACCAGGACGCCCTAGGTTGCAAGACGAGGATCGATTTTGTAATCGTATCATCAGATCTGCGGCCGTATATCCTGGACACTTGGGTGAAGAGAGGAGCTGAGCTGTCAACTGAGCTGTTGTATCAGGTGGTGGGGGAGGATGCTGAACAGACCCGGCGCGCCTAAACATATTGTGAGGATGTGCTGAGAAGGCCTGGCAGAGGCCCTAGTCCACGAGATCTTCAACTCCTACCTTGTCGTGGTGGTAATCCCCGAACCAGATGGTGGTCACCAGAGGTGAAGGGAGCCATTAAGTTGAAGAAGGAGTCCTATTGGGCTTGGTTAGCCTGTGGGACTCCAGAGGCAGCTGACCGGTACCGGCAGGCCAAGTGGAACGCGGCTCGGGTAGTGGCCAAAAAAAAGACTTTTGGATGGCCTCGAAGCAATTTTGACAAAGCGTCAGGTGACTGAGGAGGGGAAAGCAGTGCTCTACTCATATGGTCTATAGTGAAGGTGGGGCGCTGTTGACTTCAACTGAGGCTATAGTCAGGCGATAGAAGTAGTAGTGGAAGCAGGGTCTGGGGATGAGGGGGATGACTCGTCCATCACTAGGGATGAGGTCACTGAGGTGGTTAAACAACTCCTTGGTGGCGGGGCCCCTGTGGTGGACAAGATTCGCTGTGCGTTCCTGAAGGTTCTGGATGTTGTAGGGCTGTCTTGGTTAACATGCTTCTGCAACATCATGTGGAGAACTGGGGTGGTGCCACTGGATTGGCAGATCGGGGTGGTGGTCCCCATCTTTAAGACGGGAGACCGGAGGGTGTGCTCCAACTGTTGGGGGATCACGCTCCTCAGCCTCCTCGGTAAGGTCTATGCCATGGTGCTGGAAAGGAGGGTCCATCCGTTAGTTGAACCTCGGATTCAAGAGGAACACTATGATTTTCATCCTGGTCACAGAACACTGGACCAGCTCTTCATCCTCTCAAGGATATTCAAGTGTGCGTGGGAGTTTGCCCATCCAGTCTACATGTGTTTTGTGGACTTGGAGAAGGCATTTGACCACACCCCTTGGGTTATCCTGTGGGAGGTGCTGTGGGAATATGGGGTGTCTGGCCTGCTGTTGCAGGCCATTCAGATCCTGTACAACCACAGCGAGTACTTGGTTTTTTTAAGTATGTTTTTTTTAAAGGATTACAAATTTACTGATACTGCTTCAAATTAAGTACAGTTCTGAATTCGTGAAATAAGACAGTGACTATATATAATGATTTTCCACTGGACTTTTCTTTTCTCAACTTTCCTCTCAATTTACTTGTTCTTTCATTTTTAAACCCATCCGTGTGTCTTCTGCCGCCCAGCTGTGGGTGTGCGTGGTCAGTGCTACTCTACGTGGAACTGTATGGAATTCCCTGGAGTTCATAATTCCTCACTTATGCTCATGGAGCAGTGCTGCAGCACCCTGTGGGGACTGAGCTGGAAGAATGCTTCAGACCAAACCTGTTTATCCTGCACCTACACTTTGCTTCCAGGTTAGAAAGCATGTATATATTGCATACATATATTGAAGCTAAATTCAGTGCAATTTATTCATCTAGTTTTCAAAATCCATCTAGTTGACATTTTCAGTAATATTGCAGCTGCTGGTTATACTAGATAGTCTTCTTCTCTGCAGATTCCCAAACCTCTCCTGTGGTGCGTATTGGTTTGTTGGGTAGTGCCAGGGTTTCTCAGAGCTCGGCCACCTGCATGTCCTGGGGTGGAGTCCACTACCGTACTTTTGACAGGAAGCACTTCCACTTCCAGGGCAGCTGTACCTACCTGCTGGCATCATCGACTGATAGCACCTGGGCTGTTTACATCAGTACAGTTTGTGATGGGAGAGAAGACTGCAGTAAGGTATTGTGTTCCACACTCAGCAATAATGTTTTGCATATTGTTATAGGTATAAATAAATACCATAGACAGTATATAAAAGATGGACATGGCCACTGACACAGTGGCCAGTAGATTCCACTTTCGGTTCATGTCCACTGAGATCTTGTGTTTTGGAGCCAGAAGTGATCATATTTAGATGAAAGGATGGCATCAGTAACTACTACTAAGCTTGGTTCACAAGCAGCACTGTATGGGTGCATCACACTGATACAGCTACCTGCTTTTTGTTGCTTAGTAACAGACCAAAACTGAAGCACAAACTTCTTAGATGATCTGAACCACGCAGCCGCAGTTTTGCTGGCACCAACAGCTCAGATACAAACAAAGGGTCCAAATAAGTAATTCAGATGAGCAGTAGTTTAGTCTAGCAGACAGCTGCTCGTGTCAGAACACCTGCTGATCAAAGCGGCCACTTCCCTAAATTTTGAGCATATAGTAATCATCATGTGTACTTTTCCTTAAAATATGCTTCTAACCTCTTCTGTGCATTCATGTTCTCCATATCTGTCTGTGGCTCTTTGCTTTCAGGCACTAAGGATGATGCTGGGTCTTGACTTGGTTTCAGTTCATCACAGAAATTTAACCCTGAATAATCTACCAGTTCCAAATGGAGAGCCACGTTTTCAAAATGGTAAAAATATTCCCAGCTGTAACTCAAAGCTCTCTCCCTTCCTGCCTGATATTATTAAACAGACAATGTGAGCCTAGATTAAAAAAAACAAAAATGTCCGCTAAACATTTGGAGGTAAAAAAAAAAAGTGTAGATAAATGAGAAATAGTACCCTTTGTACACTTTGGAAAATGTTGATAATTGTGAATGACCCCTGCACATTTATTGCATTTGTTGTTAATTGCACATGAACATTATTGCACTTTTTTAGTTTAGGTGAATGAGTAAAATAGTAAATAGTCTGCTGTGGGTCAGTGCTAGTTGTAGAGTCTGACAGCAGAAGGAAGGACCTATGATATCGCTCACTCACGTGGTGAGAATCGTTCCGCAGTATGGATGCCTATTTTGCTTGCATCCTAATTAAACACTCGTGGCTTCTGTTCAAGTTAAAGAAGGAACTCAAGGGCAATTAGGTAATGGTTTGATGCTGAGCTCCTCCAAGAGGAAGGCAAACAAATAAATCCCAAACTACCCCACTGAAGCATATGTGCTAACAGCATTTAACAAAAAAAAAGTTACATAAAAACACAGCTTACATTTTTATTTTATTTTTTACATTTATTTGATAAGAAACAGCACTCTAGCTTATATACAAAGTTGTTTTTTAAATTAATTTCTTGCAGGAGTAAGTGTACATTGGCTGGGAGATTTTGTGTTTGTGGAGAGTGGCCTGGGGGTCCGAGTGAAGTTTGATTTGGCAAACACAGTATACCTGACAGTAACCGCTGAACACCTGGCAGCCACTAGGGGGCTCTGTGGAGTCTACAACAACAATGCTGATGGTGAGAGAAGTACAATACATACACACTTGCAATCAAAAAAGTTTTTTCTTTTTTCTGTCTTCATACCTGGGTTGTTCACTTTTTCTTGATTTAACTTCGCTAATGGAAACACTTTTTTTTTTACGTGTCACACACCTTTGCACTGCATTAGTAACCTCTCTGTATCTGGCCACCATAGATGATTTCACCACAGTGGAAGGAACCGTGTCGCAGTATGCAGCCAGCTTTGGGAACTCATGGAAAGTTCCGGACCAGCACGATGAAGTACTTCTGTTGTCATTATTATTTTGCCAAATGAGACAGTCCATAGCAGTCATTAAATTAAATTCAAACTCGACTCAACCAAATCACTTTGATACTTCTACTACGAGCCCAACCTTCAGCCATCAACCATTAACGCATACATATGGAGTTAAAGGATTTCATTATTTATTTTGGTGTGAATGTAGACTTCTGCAATACTTCTGTTGTATTTGAAATAAAGTGCATTTCTGTAATGATTGGCGAGCCTCTATGTTTCATGCTTCCATCAGGGTTGCAGTGATGCAGCTGAGCTCGGTCACAGCTGTGATGTGACGGGAGACTCTGCACTACACCGACAAGCAGAGTCAGTGTGCCACCAACTGCTGGAAGACCCCTTCACTCATTGCCATCTCCAGGTCAGAGACCTCTGATGCTCACAGTCACATAGCATAACCTTTGCTTTTCACTAGATTGTTGTGGTCAGACGTTTATGTGCACTGATCATGGGCATGAATGTCATGGTAATTTGGGCCTTTGAACAGATTGTTTTTCCAGGGTGGAATGATTGTACAGCAAACATCTTTAATGACTTTAAAAAACAAGGATTGAGTGCACAAGTTTTATTTATTTATTTTGGATTTTCTGTTTTTCTGTTTTACTCTATTTTATTGTTCTATGGATCTATCTTGTTTATTTTGTAGTAAACTTGTAAAGCACTTTGGTAAACCTTGTTGTTATATGTATTATATATATATAATGTGCTATAGAACTACTAACATTTTATTACTATTTCTTATGCAGTAGATTGCAGTACATTTCAAAGTGGATCAAATCAAACTCATTAGACAGCCCATGCCTGGATCTAAAACAGGCACTTTATGGAAAAGTAATAATCTCGGATCTAATTTTCATTAGACTCAGTATTAAAAGCCTTAGTATAAACACATCTCTGACAGCTTGGTGCAATTTTTTTTTAAATAACTAAGTGTTTACGTATCCCCTGTAAACTAACACCCATTTGGAACAATCCAGATATTTGTCAGAAAAAGAAAATACTGAATTTTCCGTTATGGCATTATAAGGGCATAAATAATTTAGAACATATTGTTCAAGATGGAAACTTTTACATTCCAAGAACTTATATCAAAATATGGAATTAGCAACGGTAAATTTCTTGAATATCAGCAACTGAAGTCCATCCTGCAGGGAAGATTTTATTTCAATTAATTGAATTTAGAAATACTGACATGGGTAACAGAATTTCTAAACCTCTGTACCCCTAAATTGTTATCAAAATTATATGAATTATCAAAACGGATCAAAACTTCTGGACAGAAATATATTTAAATAAAAAAATTATAAAAAAAAAAATGACTAGAAGTCCCAAATTACAACTTATACAATATAAAATTCTCCATAGAACGCACTATACTGGACAAAGGATGTTCCAAATGGGCATTACACACTCAAACATATGCACCCACTGTACAAGCAGTTCAGAGGAGAACTATATGTATGCTATATGGTCTTGTATACCTGTTCAGACATTCTGGCAGAGGATATGTGAAGACCTATCCACATGGTTTAGCTGTCATGTCCCAACTTCCCCCAGATTGTGCATTTTAGGTGACGTAAGTGAATTAGTTATGGAGGCAAATATATCACACATAGTTCTTACTGTCAAGGCAGGCAGAAAGAGGACCCCAACGCAGGATACACCAATAGTAGTCAATTTAAATGCAGCTTTATTAATGCTGAACCAAAAGACCAGACAGAGCAGAAGGCAAAACAATACACACACAGCAGGAAATCGAAGACAAGGACGCAACAACAGACAGAGAACACACAGGACTTAAATACACAGGAGGATAACGAGGGGACTGGGAACAGCTGGGAACACAGGTGACGCTACTTACTATCACAAGACCAGGGGAAGCAAAACTGAACATGACAGACAGGGACCAAATGTCTATCAAAATAAAACAGGAAGCCAGACGGGGGAACAAAGAAGCAGACCTGACACATGAAAACACAAGAAATAACCAACTGAGGACTAATAAACATAATCAGAGATATAACTAAAACAGAAACAAAAGAACACAAAACACTGGGCCATCGGCCCAGGACCATGACACTTACCGCCTTGTGCATCGCTAAGAAAACTATCCTCCTGAATTGGAAATCAAAAAATAAACTGTGTATTACTTAATATAGAAATGTATTAGTAGATCACATTAGTTTAGAGAGAATGTCTGCTTCTTCTAAAAACCAATTGGATGAATTGGACTCTCTCTGGTTCCCACTGATCCACTCCATTACTTAGTGGGGGTGGTTGGCTGTGGCCTCTGCTCCCGGTGTGCTTTTTAGGCGGCTAGAGGTGGACTCCCGGGGCCTGTGTGTGTCCTGTGGCTCCCTGGGAGTGGAGTCCTGTGGCTGCCTTCTTGTGATGTCTATGTGCTTGCCCTGGTTGTTGGTGGTGGGGGGGCTTGGGTGGGTGCTGCCTTGTGGTCTTGGGGTGCAGGCCCTGGGGTCATGGAGTAGTTGGGGTGGACGGGGCACCCAGTTTCCAACTTGGGCCAGTTTGTCTTGTCTCTTGTTTGTGTCTATTGTGGGGTGTCTGGTGTTGAGCAGGTTACCCTCTGCAGTGGGGCAGTTTTGCCAATCTCTGTGCTGTTGCCACAGGCCCCGGGTCCACTTCTCCCTGCCTTGTGCTGAGGTGTGGGAAATGCCACAGTGGGGCAGTGGACAGCTGGCTCTCTTCTTCATGTGCGATGCTGCACGGCCACTTGCCTCTCCTTTTTTAATGCATTATAGTCGTTATAATTCACAACACATCTTGATGCACACAGGATCTCGAGGGGCAGGCATGTTACCCAGAGGTTGATGAGATAGGGCTGCTGAGGTGTTTGTTTGTTTGTTTGTTTTTTGGTGGGGGGTGGGGCACTGACACTTCAGGGGACGGGCTGGCAGCGTTCTGGGGTCACTGTTGGCCCTGGGGGGGGGGGGGGGATCTCCACTTGCCCTCACTTCAAAGGGTGGGTGGATGTGGATGAATGTGTGTCTTTGTGCCTTTGTCACAGTCTTCGTGGGTGTATATGGGTGGGTGAATGCGTGTAGGTGTGTGTGTATGGCTGGACCTGGGTCTGGGCCTTGTTGTGCCTTGCCTCCCTGCTGCTCCTCACTGGTCGCTCCTGCCCCAACCTCAACCCTATTGAATATTTGTGGACTATGATTAAAAAATATCCAGCCGGAATTATGCCAGAAATTTGTTGACGGCTACCAAAATCATCTTGTTATAGGACATTTAACCAAATATTAGTGAGGGTGTATATATTTGAGCCTGTATGTATATTTTTTTACCTTGTGGATTAGATAAAATCCAAAAGAAATTGTTTTGTTTTTTAATGTCATTACAGATGTATGTTGTATAATCATTCCACCCTGGGAAAAGAACAGCTTCAAGGACTC
>JAVDPK010002481.1:99093-113623 GCA_034780415.1 Cichlasoma orientale | reverse complement strand
GGGGGGATGAGTGTGGTTTGGTGTCTTTCCTGTCAGCTCTTCATCTGTTAACCCTTTTGCCCATTTACAATCAGCTTTTTCTCCCTTTACCTTGACAGTGTGTGCAGCGCAGGTCAATGGCAGTGTACTGGGGAGAAGTGTGCAGCCGAGTGCATCCTGATGGGGTCTCTACAGGTGACCACTTTTGACAAAAAGAGGTATTCACTGCAAGGAAGAGACTGCTCTTTCATTGCTGTGGAGGTGAGATACATGTAGAGCAATGTAATCAGACACTACGAGGTGCATTTGTGTATGTAGCAGCCATGCTTCCCTTGATTTTATGCTGTGTGTTTTCAGGACTTTGTTGACAGGAAGGTAGTTGTGAGTGTGTGCTGTGGAGAATGTGTAGCAGGAAGGGGACAGGAAGGAGGAGTGGGATGTCTAAAAGAGATGTCAGTCACAGCTCTCAGGACCACAGTCACCGTCACAGACACTGGTGAGTCAGCTATGCAGTGTGACCACAGGAAATCAAAACCTGCACCATTCAGATGTATGCTGCACACTGTTTTCTCTCTTACTGCTCTTTTTAGGTGTATGCGGCAGCTATACCCAGCAAAGCAATTTATATTGCTCTAGACCACAGACTGTATAGAAAAGATGGATTTAGCCACCAACACATCACACCTTTGCATTTGAGATCCTAATGATCAAGCGGGTCCTTCATTTTAGCATCTGGGCTAAACTATGTCAGTTTTTAGACCCCCAAAGCAACCATATTTGGATAAGATGGGAAAATGTTGAAAAATGTCAAACTGGGTTGGAAAGGGTAGACTGTAGATATAGATACTGACATCTGGATCCTTCCATCTCAAATCATCAGATTTTTAGAATATTTTCTGCTAGACCATCTCTGTTTTACATAAAAATTTTATGGTCCAAAGGTTGAACTATATAATGATTGCTGTGAAATTTTAGCTTCATATATCAAATACTTTTCAAGATAATTTATTTTAAAGTGGTCTGTTGACCCACTTTCAGGCCTTTTCTTTTTTGCACATTGAAATCTGAGGCAATGTTTGAACATCAAACTATTAAAGAGTAATACTTGAAACTGAAGTTTAAAACACGCACTTGGACTTACATAGTATCGAGAGAATTCTGATTTGAATGTGCTGACTTCATTCTGATTGGTTACAGCTGATATTGTTACTTTCAGGTGCAGTGAGACGGAATGGCCAGAGGGAGGCTGTGCCCTTGGTAACAGGGGATCTAGCTGTGCTGAGGGCCTCCTCTTCATTTCTCCTCATCCAGACTTTTGGAGCCCAGATTCTCTGGTACCTAGATGGACCATTGGCCCTCATCATCCTGCAGCCTGGCTTTGCAAACAAGGTAGCCTTCAAACTACTCCTGGTGCTTTCATTTTACTGTCTAATTGTAACCCAAAGATGCCACCATGATGTAACCTACTTGTTTGTGGAAGTTTTTACTCTGGAGTAATACTATTTGTCAGAGCAAATAGTATTACTATTGCAGAGTATCAATTTCTCTGTCACTCAAAGAGGCTACACCCTCAAGCTTTAACAAAATCAATGGGTGTTACATAAAAATTCCTTCACTGTACAGCTGTTAACGAGCCAGTGGGGGGGAAAGAGACCAAACAAAGCGTTTTTGTTTTTTGAAGCCACCAAATTTGGCACCTTTTAGTTTTGATATCCAAAGTAGTTGTTCTATAAGATGCCCCAGTCTCAGCTTGTTGGAGGATTAAATAACCTGTAATCTCCAAAGAAACCAGTCACTATTTATTATGTGGCAGCTTAGAGCTAGGGCCAGGTGGTAGGCATTAAATTCTAAAATAACCACAAAGCACAATTTTCAAGCAATTCCATAACATGAAATTGATCCTCCTCTGTTGGTAATGGGTATATATGACATAAGGTGCGTGGCCTGTGTGGAACAATGACCTGGAATCAGCGTGATGACTTTACCACCCCAGAAGGAGACGTGGAGAACAGTGTGACATCCTTTGTCAGAAAATTCACAACAGAGCACTGCGCTCCGCCTAGAGGAGAGCCCCCAGACACCTGCTCCACGTACACTCAGAGGAAACAGTACGCTGAGACAGTGTGTGCTGTCATACACAGCCCCATCTTTCAGGTCAGTGTCTAGGGGAACTTCTGGTAAATATCTCAGGAGTTAGTCTCCCTCTCTTTTATTCACACATGCACCTCCATCTCTGATACTGCAGGTGTGTCATGACGTGGTGGAGAGGGAGCCATACTTCCGCCTCTGCTTGTCAGAGGTTTGCAGCTGTGTTGCGCAGGGAGCCTGTCACTGCACTGTTCTCACTGCCTACGCCCGACACTGCGCTCAGGAAGGTGTTGTGGTCCAGTGGCGCAACAACACCTTCTGCAGTAAGTTGGAAGGCCATTCAAGGCTTTTCAAGATATTTACGAACAATTCAACTTGGACAGTTGATCTCCTTCTAATGAACTGAATCCCTTATTTTGACAGTTCATTCAGTTGTCAGGTAGAAAAAAGAAAACTGTGACCTCAGATAACAGATGTAGAAATGGACTTGGTCTAATCTTTATGAACAGAGCTGACAAAATAATGTGGCTACGTTTGGTCTTGAGGCTCAGGGAAAATATTACTTTCTAGAGCCCAAAAGAATTTTTTTGAAAATGTACTAAAAATAATAATCCTACGTTAATCTATCCTTTCTCTCCAGCAATCCAGTGTTCAGGGGGTCAGGTGTACCAGGAGTGTGGCCGTGCTTGTGGGAGCTCGTGCTCAGATTTGAGACAGGACTGGAGCTGTGATGACAGTGGTGGTCAAAGAATGTGTGTTCCAGGTTGCCAGTGCCCACCAGAACTAGTGCAGGACCATCAGGGTCAGTGTGTCCCTATCTCTTTGTGCCCCTGCATGCAAGGAGACAAGATGTATTCACCCGGGGATGTGGTTCAAAATAACTGTAACACCTGGTATGTAGCAGACGAAATTGTGAGACTTCACATTTTTGTTACTCAGCCTTCTACAGCTACACACTTTGATTTCTTTACATTTAGACTGGCAACTAGAAATGCATTACTCTCAGATACACTTGGACTGATCTTTCCTGAAATATTAAACCCACAGTACAGATGTAGACATACTAAACCTGTCAGAAGGAAGAAGAAATTACTTTGGTTACTTCAGTGCAATTTCTATCTGACCTAGTTTTTTTTTTAACAGTACATCATAAAGCAACCCGTTCTCTTTTATGGCTATCTGAGTGCAGCTTTTATCGCGCGGTAACTGCCATAAAGAATCAGTTGAAGTAAACATCTTTTTATCACTGTCAGAATACAATGTCACACTGGCCTGGTTTTATGAACATATTCCTGTGCATGCAAAGCGTGTTGCATGCTGGAGTCCCTGGTGGTGCAAGAGCTCTGATGAAATCACTCTATGTTCCTGCTTCCTAATACAGGATAGGTTGATTTCATTGTATTTCTTCACCACATAACGACAGTGATCTTTACTCTGTGGGTCTAGGCCACTTACTGATGACTCAGTAAGTTACACTAGTCAGATTACAGATTAATTTCTCTCTAATTTTAATGTATTGGGACATGCTTATCTGTGCATAGTCCGTTTTGTACGTGACTTGTTTCCTTTGAGCTTGTGATATCTGTCTGGCCTGAATAATTGCTATGAGGAAACGGGAAATTTTGGTTAATCATTACCCTGATATGAAATATGACATATAGTATATCAAGTCACCTTAAATGACAAACCTGGGCTGTTGATCCAAGTGAATCATTATGATTCTCTTCACACCTCAGCTGCTGTTTAGAGTTTAGTAATAGAAGAATAAAAATGTACTGATAATAGTAAACTTTCACTGAGCAATGTTGGGTTTTAGTGTCATGACTATTAAGGATATGCTTGTATTCACTTTTCTTTCTGCTCAACCAAACTTGTTAATTAAAACATTTAAATAATCCTTAATAGACCTATAAATGTCAAGTTAATATCATTCAGTAGATGTCAGTACTAATTCAGCTCCCTCTCCTCTTCCCTCCATAGTGTGTGTGAGCAGGGGTTGTTTAACTGCACCCAGAAGCTCTGTGAGGAGGTGAACCAGTGTCCTGGCACTCTAGTCTACTCCCCACGCTCCTGCCTGCTCACCTGCTCGAGCTTGGATCCTCCTGGCCAACAGCAGGGGTCAAGTGTCACACAGTCAAGCTGTAGAGAGCCCCTCTCTGGCTGTGTCTGTCCACTGGGAACTGTCTTACTAGTGGGTGAAACCTTTCACATTTTTGAATTAGTGTAGGTTAATGCATCAACTGCAGGCTTTTCTTCCAGAAAAATTAATACAGAGGAGGCGAAATAACAATCTCCCAGTGAATTTGTAAGTTTGCTCACTTCCATAGAAATGAATAGTCTCTCATTTTATGGTAGTTTCAGACAGAATATCAAACAAAATTCCAGAAAAAACACATCACATAAAAGTTCTAAATTGATTTGCATGTCATTGAGTGAAATAAGTATTAGACCCCCTACATCCCAGGCAGAATTCTGGCTCCTGCAGATTGGCTATGTGCCCATGCAGCACACAGATTACAATCAGTCAGTCAATCAATCAATTACAGGTACTCCTGATCTCAACTTGTTATGTGTATAAAGCGCACCGGTCCACAGAATCAGTTCCAACCTCTCCACCACCATGTGCAAGCCCAAAGAGCTGTCAAAGGACATCAGGAACAAGATTGTAGACCTGCACAAGGCTGGAATGGGTCACAAGACCATCAGCAAGAAGCTTGGTGAGAAGGTGACAAGTGCTGGTGCGATTATTTGGAAATGGAAGAAACATAAAATGACCATCAATCGCCCTCAGTCTGGAGCTCCATACAAGATCTTCCTTCATGCGATGAGGATGATAAATGGACTAGTTCTTATATAACGCTTTTCTACTCTCAAAGCGCTTTATTCAACACTTTTGCATTTACCCATTCACACCCATTCATGCAAGCACTTCCTTCTACAGATAAGTGCTTTCTATCCAGTCACCAGGAGCACCATTGGTAATATACTACACCATAAGGGATTGAAATCTTGCAGCTCCTGAAAGATCCAGAAGGCACATATATATGCCCGTCTTAACTTTGCCAGTGAACATCTAAATGATTCCGAGAAGGCTTGGGAAAATGTGCTGTAGTCAGATAAAACCAAAATCCCTCCTGACATGTGTGCAAACCTGGTGACCAGCTACAAAAAACATCTTGCCAAGAAAGATTTCTCCACCAAGTACTAAGTTGCGTTTTACTTGGGGATCAAATACTTATTTCACTCAATGTCATGGAAATCAATTTATGACTTTCATGTAATGTTTTTTTTTCTGCATATTTGGTTGATATTCTGACTCTCTCCATTAAAATGAAACTAATATAAAAATTAGAGACATTTCTTTGTAAGTTAGCAAAGTTACAAATTCAGCGAATAAGATAAAACATTGGTCTATAGGGAGCTAACATGGCTTATTTCAGACAGCAGGTGACAAAGGAGCTGCACCAAGGGCCAGGTATGTTAAATAAGGATTATTTTGAACTGTGAACCATGTAATTAATAGGTTCAGTTTAAGTAGAAAGTTATAATAATAATAATGCATTAATCTTATATAGTGCTTTTCAAGGCACTCAAAGACACTTTGCAATTTCATGCACACCTCAATCATACTTAGTGGTGGTAAGCTACTAATGTAGCCACAGCTGCCCTCGGGCAGTCTGACAGAGGCGTGGCTGCCAATCCAACCACATTCATACTTAGGCAATGTGGGTTAAGTGTCTTGCCCAGGGACACAATGACAGCATGCACTCAGACAGGGACTCGAACCAGCGACCCTCCAAAGGGTGCTAGGGTGAGCACCTACCCACTGCGCCACTGCCACCCTTAATTGTTCATTTGAATTTTAATAACAGCACTGTTTTAAAATTGCTGTTCAGTTTTCCTATTGTCATTGTTAAATACCCAATTCCAAACTAAATTTCACTGTTTTAGTCGTTTAGAGAAAAATATTACAAATTAGCTTAAACTATTTAAACAACTAGCAGAGCTCTAGTCCTTGATCATGACCCCAAAATGCTGAGTTTTGATTACTGTACATTATGTCTTCTATTCTTTCCTCCAGGGAGATCGCTGTGTTCTGCCAGATGAATGCCCATGTCACCACAATGGTCGAGTTTATTACAGTAATGACACCATCACTAAAGACTGCAACACATGGTAATATATGGAGTTATCTGAGTGCATCTAAATTCTTTAACACGTAATTATTTAACCCTTATATATATATATTTTCCTGCAGTGTGTGTAATGAGCGTCGCTGGCACTGTAGCCGGTCCATCTGTGCTGGTGTATGTGTGGCAACAGGTGACCCTCACTATGTGACCTTCGACGGTCGTTGCTACTCTTTCCTGGGCGATTGCCAGTATGTGCTAGCGAGGGAGACCAGTGGCTTGTTTAGCGTCACGGCAGAGAATGTGCCATGCGGAAGCACCGGGGTCACCTGCACAAAATCAGTCACCCTTAGCCTGGGAAACACGGTCATACACCTGCTAAGAGGTAAGAAGGGCGGATAGTGTTTTGCTAAATAATAACAAACTGGAGGTTCATACCCAGCAAACCCAGCCCACAGTAGGCAGCCCAGTACCATACATAAAATGCAGGGTACATTTTAGATGTGCCCTACACATCTAAAATGTAGATTGAGGTGGGGTGGCTATAGGTCAGGAGTTAGAGGAGGTCACCTACTAATCGGAAAGCTGGCGGTTTGATCCCTGTCTGCTCCAGTCTGCTCTCCGATGCAACCGTCGGAGTATGAATGTGAGCGAATGTTAGATAGAAAGCGCTTAAGCTTAGAAAGAAGTGCTTGGGTTTATGAGGCACTTTGAGTGCTCAACATTTACATCTGGGCACCACAATGTGGGAAGAGAGGCACACAGTATACCCCCAGTCTGGGACCTGCAGTATGCCCACACTCTCACTGTGGGCAGACGTGCTCACACTGGTACTGGGACAAACAGTGGACTGCCCATTTAGTCCCCAAAGTACAGGGTGTATATGTACCCTTTGGTATATTACTGCCACCAACTGGTATGGAGTGTGGACCAGAAAACACCTTTTAGCCACCCCCTAATTCACAAGGGGTCACCACATAGTTTTTTTTGAGAGATTTTTACACCAGATGTCCTTCCTGACACAGCCACCAAGACATTTATGTCTCCTCCCACACTCAAACCAGAGATCTTTTGCTTGATAGTCATATCACTACACATGTGAGCCATGTGTCCTAAAAGAAAGAAAAACAACTCAAATCCTATCAAACAAGTTAGTCTGGTTTGGAATATGGTCTGATGTCTTTCACTGCTTGAGTTCTTTTGAAGTATATCAATAAGATGCAGTTTTCAATGTCATATTTCTGACAGTGTAATAAATCATGTTGTATGGTTTCATCTTCTCCACAGTAGTCACATTTCCTCGCATGGTGTTTCCTTATTACAAACAATGTGTTAGCAAACATGCCCACGCAGCCCTACAGCTCACTCACACCTGTTTGCTGTGTAGTTTCTACACTATATTATATTGACTAGATTGTCTAATATAGTATTTTTTTTTAAATGGCACAGCAATTTAAAGGTTTGTACCCCGTGATTTCCTGCCAACACATGCTTTTATATACATGTGGACTCTTAAGGAATTTACTATTTTTATCAGAAACAACACAAATATTTACATGTGCAATTTCTACTTTGGCAAACTGATTGTACTATGTGTGGAAAGACAGGATCTAATTGCTAAATAACTGAAGTAAATTGTCTCATCTGTGACATTAGGTAAAGCTGTGACAGTAAATGGGATGCCAGTTAGCCTACCAAAGTCCTACAGTGGCAGTGGGCTGACTTTGGAAAATGTTGGCCTGTTTGTGTCCCTCACTTCACGACTTGGAGTCACTTTGCTGTGGGATGGAGGTAAGACACAGACACAGAAACTCTGCAACCGTAAAGATCCATTTTACACATTTAAAAAGGCAGAAAAAAAAATCCCCTTTTGAGGTTGTTTCCCCCCAAAAAAGAATGAGTCATTTGACCACTGGTGAGAGTTACAGTTATCAGCCACTCTAACATTATAAGATCTAGTTGGCATAGTGACTGTGCGCTGCTGAAAAGCTTGGTCACCTACTTGCAACTTGCATTTCTTTTCCCAGGTATGCGTGTGTATGTGCGCTTGGCAGCCCATCTTCGGGGTCGGGTTGGGGGCCTGTGTGGTAACTTTGATGGAGACACAGAGAATGACTTCACAACACGGCAAGGAATTATGGAGTCCACAGCCGAGCTGTTTGGAAACTCTTGGAAAGTCATCCCCTCCTGCCCTGATGTGGCAAACCAGGACCTCCGGGATCCCTGTGCTGTAAGTTCAGTATAGATGCACACACCCTCACATACAGAGGGATTTCTTTTGTCTGTATTTCTGATGTAAACACTAAAACCCACAGTCAGACTAAGTTGTGACACTGTCTTCTTTTAGCTGAACCCTCACAGAGTGACATGGGCCAAGAAAAAGTGTGCTGTGTTGACTCAAGAACTTTTCTCAATGTGCCACCCTGAGGTACCGTTCCAGCAGTATTATGACTGGTGTGTCTTTGATGCTTGCGGGTGAGTGGCAGCACTAATGTATACACGATATCAGAACATGTTAAAAATAAATACATAGATGTTTACTAATATCTACATTTACACTATGCTGCCAAAAGTATTCGCTCACCCATCCAAATCATTGAATTCATGCATTCCAATCACTTCCACAGCCACAGGTGTATAAAACCAAGCAGCTGGGCATGCAGCCTGCGTCTACAAACATTTGTGAAAGAATGGGCTCCTCTCAGGAGCTCAGTGAATTCCAGCATGTTACCGTGATAGGATGCCACCTATGCAACAAGTCCAGTTATGAAATTTCCTCGCTACTAAATATTCCACAGACAACTGTTAGTGGGATTATAACAAAGTGGAAGTGACTGGAAACGACAGCAACTCAGCCATGAAGTGGTAGGCCACATAAATCACAGAGTGTGTCAGTGGATGTTGAGGTGCATAGTGCCCAGAGGCCACCAACTTTCTGCAGAGTCAATCACTACAGACCTCCAAACTTCATGTGGCCTTCAGATTAGCTCAAGAGCAGTGCATAGAGAGCTTCATGGAATGGGCTTCCATGGCTGAGCAGCTGCATCCAAACCTTACATCAACAAGACCAATGCAAAGTGTCGGATGCAGTGGTGTAAAGCACGCCACTACTGGACTCTAGAACAGTGGAGATGTGTTCTCTGGAGTGGCCAATCATGTTTCTCCATCTGGCAATCTGTTGGACAAGTCTGGGTTTGGCGGTTGCCAGAAGAATGGTACTTGTCTGACTGAACTGTGCCAAGTTGGCCAACATGATATTAAACCCTACGGATTATGAATGGGATATCACTCAAGTTCAATTCAGGTTGGCGACCTCTGCACACTGTGTGCATCAGCATCTACCGACCCTGCTCTGTGATTTACGTGGCCTACCACTTTGTGGCTGAGTTGCTGTTGTTGCCAATCACTTCCACTGTGTTATATCATTAACTGCTGACTGTGGAATATTTAGTAGTGAGGAAATTTCACGACAGGACTTGTTACACAGGTGGCATCCTATCACAGTATCATGCTGGAATGTGAATTCCTGAGAGCGACCCATTCTTTCACAAATGTTTGTAGAAGCAATCTGCATGCCTAGGGGCTTACCTGGGGCCATGGAAGTGATTGGAACAGCTGAATTCAATGTTTTGGATGTGTGAGTCAGTAGCTATATGCTGTGCAGACTATCATTGTGAGAAAGAGAATTTTAATTGGCCAAGAAAAACTGTAGGTTACAAAAATAACAACAGCAACACATGGCACTAATACAGCACTGAGTAAAGAAATCTGCACCATTTCTTGAGTGGAAAGGACTTAAGAATAGCTTCACTGATATCATTATCACCTGTGTTCATATTCATATTTAGCAAAGTCATTCTAAAACGGTGTATTTGGAGTAACACTTCAAAGGCAGTTTTGTTTGTTGTATATGTGTTTTAGCTGTGACTCAGGCGGGGACTGTGAGTGTCTCTGCACAGCCATTGCTGCCTACGCTGAAGAGTGCAACCGGCGAGGGGTCTACATCCACTGGAGGTCCCAGGCGCTCTGTCGTATGTCAGGAACATAAACCCCCTCCCCCCCATACTGGAGCCATTGTTCAGGGCACAGATTTTTACTTTCTTCTCTTTGATCTCCCTGTAGCTCTGCAGTGTGACAATGGGCTGGTATATAATCCCTGTGGTCCAGCTTGCTCCCATTCTTGTCCGAGTGTTCAGCAAAGTCCACATTCCAACTGCGGTGCCCTTTCCTGTGTGGAGGGCTGCTTCTGTCCCGCAGGCACTGTCCGACTTGGTAAGACGGACTCTGCTATAATTCACTGGAACAAAATTCGGCACTGTCCTTAGCTATCACATTTAAAGCTGAGCCCTACATTTTTCTAGTGCTCCATACTGGTATTTTAATGTAACGAAGCAGAACTTAAAGCCACATATTAGAGGAATGAGGTGGTGAACACTCACCTAATACAAGATGCATATGTGTGGCATTTTGCAGAAATTATTTCTGTCACTCACAGACAGCTGACAGTAAAATTTCTTCCTTTAATTTTAGCTTGCAGCCTCATACTACACGCAGGGAACAAAAAGAGTGATGTACTCATTTACACACATTGCACAGCAGCAGTAACTTCCTCGACATGCCAATTGTCAGGGTTGGTACAGGAAGAGGACCCATATACAGGACTCGGAGACAAACAAGATAAATGAAAACAAAAATCTTCATTTAAGGTTGAAGGCAAAGGTTAAAAAGCCAAAATATTCTCCTTCAGGACAAAAGCACAGGTACAGAAGTCAATCAAAACGTGATGACAAGCAGGATTAACCGACGGGCACGTCGACGAAAGAGCAGGATAAGAACACAGGCATGGACCACAAACACTCTGACAAAGGATGCTAACCACCTGAGGCTTTAAATACAAAACTATAACAAAGTAACTTAAAGACTAAAGTGAGTTTATAATTAAGGAAATACCTATTACAAACCTGACTAAACCAAACCTGACTAAACCAAACCTGACTAAAAACAAAGCAAAACCAGTAACTAAGGACTCAAAATATACTTAAACAAATTCATGGAACACTTTTTAATCAGTGTACAGCATCAAGTCAGTTAAACACCTGGGATATTGATCTGGACAGTAAGTAGCAGAGGGGGTTGTTGATCAGTTTCAGCTGCTTTGGTGTTGGTGAAATTAACAAGGGGCACTAGAGGGACAACAATGAGACAACCCCCAAAACAGGAATGGTTTTACAGTTCCATCCTCATCTTTTCCTGACTTTTTTTTCACTAGTTATTACCCCTGAGCCTAAAAAGGCTGATGGGATATTATCGTCAACCCGCTGGGTGGGCGAGTGGCCAATTTTTCACTTTGTGAACACGATAACGCAAGAATCACGTGACCTAGGATTTTCAAATTGACACCATACTAAAAATCTCGGATGAGTTAGAATCTCAGTGACATTGACCTCAAGGTCAGGAGTCAGAAGTCAAGTTTTCTGAAAATCTTATGAACGTGAATAACTGGAGAAAGATGTCATCCAGGATTTTCAAATTGAGGCCATAGAATCCTCTACTAAGAACTGTGAATGACTTAGTTCTTACCACAATAATGTCAATCATAGAAAGCGACGATATTCTCAGTGGTTTATGTTTATTATGAGTTTAGCATTTATGTGTTGTAGAACTTGTGATTCCAGGGGCTTTTCTAAAGATTCTACTGCTAGGAGGCTGTAGAATCACTGGCGGCTGATAGTATTTTTTTGCATTTGGCAAGGGTCAGTGTCACTACTGGTAGCGTGAGGCGATACCTGGACCCTACAGAGGTCGCACAGGTAGTCCAACTCCTCCAGGATGGCACATCAATAAGTGCCATTGCCAGAATGTTCGCTGTATCTCTCAGCACAGTCTTAAGAGCATGGAGGAGATTCCTGGAGACAGGCAGTTATTCTAGGAGAGCTGGACAGGGCTGTAGAAGGTCCTTAACCCTTCAGCAGGACTGGTATCTGCTCCTTTGTGGGAGGAAGAACAGGATGAGCACTGCCAGAGATCTACAAAATGACCTCCAGCAGGCCACTGGTCCTGGTGATGTAGTGGGCTCTGTGCTCACAGCATGACCATGGAGGGATGCATAGACATCTACAGACTAGGCAAATCTGGCTGTAAAACTGCTTTCTAGTAATACCAAACCCACAACAACCTGCTGTTATTCAGTCTTGAATGCAAACTTTCCATTCTTTTGCAAAAGGAATTTCAGAATCATCTGTATGCTTTTTATAAAAACAGGTGACACCTGTGTAGTTCCCACCCAGTGTCCATGTGAGTGGGACGGCTCCATGTTTCCACCTGGAACTACCATCACTCAGAACTGCCAGAACTGGTCAGTCAGTGTGAATACTCATAAATGAATATTCCAGTTTATGTTTTTTTCCTTTCATAAAGAAGCTGATCATAAAAAAAACTGAAGCCTGTGGATCTTTTTGTCTTTGTGTGTTCAGTTCCTGTAAGGAAGGTGTGTGGAAATGTGAGGGTGTGGCTTGCCCTCCTCCCTCCCCTCCATGTCTGGAGTCAGAGTTTACCTGTGCTGGGGGACGGTGCATCCCCTCCCAGTGGGTGTGTGACAATGAAGATGACTGTGGTGATGGTTCAGATGAGATCTGCCCGTCCACCTGTTCCCCAGAACAATTCCGCTGTACCAGCACACCACGGTGAATCCAAGTTAACTTCACTTTATTTTATTTATTTATTTTTTAGGGCCTTAGAGAAAAAAAAATCTTGACAGGTACCCTGGTCATGTACCTGGAACAGGTAGGAAACTGAAATACAATTTGTGCAATCAGTTACAGGTTGAGGTACCCATCGGCTGGTAATCTTTTAATACATCATTGGCCCTTTTTTTGTGTGTGTGCGCGTGTGTGTGTGTGTCTGTGCATGTGCATACATGCCTGTGTTCATGCATATGTGAGGACATGCACGTGATCTTTCTCAAATCCAACATGGCAGTGTGGTGAGTCCAAACATTACAACACAGGATGTAATGTGTGTTGTAATGTGCCTGTCAAACAGTAATGTTGTTCTATAAAGTTTTAACAGCTTTAACCTCTTCAGACTTTCTCCTGTTCTCCATGTGCCTTTGAAGTAGGTGAAATTGTGCCAGAAATCTCTACTCTGAGGAGAGTAATGAAGGCAGAAGAGTTTAGTTTGTGTTTTCATAGTTTAGATTTTTAACTGCCGTGGGTTTGCTTAAAGTAAGAGAGCTGGTTGGTCAACCTGTGTGTGTTTAATCAAGCACCACCAATGTGCTGAAATTTGCACGTGCAACTCCTACTCCATCCCATTGCAGAGCTATTGACTGAATTCATGCAGCCACATAACAAGCCACATGAAAGAGTTTTGCCATTTCAGCTGCATGTATGTTAAATTCTGGAATACGCATGTATGTCAAAACTGCAGTATCAACTTTTCTTTTGTTTGAATTTGCGCCTAAGCGCAACTTTACCTCAGTGTGAGACACATTCTCAAATGTTTCACAAAGTCAGCAGTAGCACGTTTGCATGTTATCACACTACGCTAACATGCCTTACCTGTTTGTCAGGTTTTGTGTTATTTTGAAAGAATCAGTCATTTTTGCTGAAAAATCACTGAAGAAAATTAAGTACATTAACCCCAACCCTGCAGTGGACCATGTTTGAACCTGGCTCTACGTTGTGATGGCCACCCAGACTGTGCTGACCAATCAGATGAGGAGTTCTGTGGACCTGCCACCCCTGTGCCCCTGTGCCAATCTGGGGAATTTCAGTGTGCAAATGGAAAGTGTCTGCCAGTCAGCCGTGTTTGTGATGGAAGGCTGGACTGTGGCTTTGCTGATGGGTCTGATGAGCAAGGTAAGCTATCAAAAAAAGGTTACGGTATCAAAATAATTTATCCTTACATAATATCAGAAACCTGCCTGAGTCAAAGTCAAATACTTTGTGAAGCACTGTGCCCTATTAGGAATTTCTTTTCTTTTTTATATACACTTGTATGTTTTATTAATTATTCTTATCACTAAATTGCACATCTGTGACTTGTGGTGAACTGTACTTGTGTCGGCCCAGACTGTGATGTAGTGTGTGATGACGGAGAGTTCCTGTGTGCGGGGGGACGATGCATTCTGTACCTTCATCACTGTGATGGCCATGATGACTGTGGGGACCTCAGTGATGAGAGAGGGTGTGTATTTATAGTGCTACTGAACTATGTGCACTGGTCTAATCTTTTGTGGTCAGTTTGTTCAGTCTGTTTGTGTTCCAAGCTAGATTTCAAATGGATTTTTTTTTGTGCCATTAATGCATGCGAAATTGTTGACCATTAGTCAC
>JAVDPK010002481.1:63902-99032 GCA_034780415.1 Cichlasoma orientale | reverse complement strand
TATATATTTTTTTTTTTTTTTTTTTATCTTTCCTAGAACCAGTCATCTGCAATGGATTACATTTTACAATGCCATGACTGTATTTGTAGGTGTGTGTGTCCACCAGGAGAGTTTCAGTGTCCAGGAGACCAATGTATCCCTGCAGACAGAGTGTGTGATGGAAACAGAGACTGCCCCTCTGGAATAGATGAGGCTGTCTGTCCAAGTAAAGGTACAAATACCAATAAAATAATACAGTAATGCAAAATGTGTCAACTATCAGGTAAATGCATTTTCTCATAGACACCCCATTATGCAATTTAGAATCTGCAAATATCCACTATATTCATCCAAGCTTGAATATTCATGGGCCACAGATATAATGGCATGTTATTCTTTTTTGTGGCAGTGACCTGTGCTCCAGATCAGTTTGCCTGCGGCGATGGTACATGTGTTCCCAGCACTAAGCTGTGCGATGGAACCACTGACTGTCCAGGAAGAGAGGATGAGAACAGAAACAACTGCTACACCAGAACCACAACACCAGTACTCCTGCCTGTCACACCAACGTCTGGTAATGTCATTTAAAGGTTATGGAGATATATATTTTTCTAGTTCATAACCATCTAACCACAGCTTATTTCACTATTCTTAGACATTTATGCCATTGTTCATTGTTTTTATTCTTCTTATTTTTGCCTAATTCTCTTTTCCGTATTTGATAAGATGATCTACATCCAAGGTTTTATTATTTCATTTTGCTTGTATGACACTGTGGATAGCACCTCACAGCAAGAAGGTTCCTGGTTTGAACCCTGGCTGGAGACTTTCTGTGTGGAGTTTGGGTGTTTTCCCAGTTCCTGTGTGGCCTTCCTCCCACAGTACAAAGATATGCATGTTAGGTTAATTAGTGATTCTGGCCATGAGGCAGATAATGTGCTTAAAGTGTATATATATTTATATTTTTTTAACTCTTGTCTTTGAACATGTATTTTAACCATGTAATTTTTAGTATCAGAGTTTTATTTGTATTCTGCTGCTGCCTGTCTTGGGCAGGACTCTTGAAAAAGAGATTTTTAATCTCAATGGGACCTTCCTGGTTAAACAAAATGATAAATAAATAATAAATAAAATATGAAATGAAGTACAGTATGAATAGGGATAAATGTGGCCTATATGGTTAAATGTGGTCTAAAGTGCTTTAAGTTATCTTTTTGCAACGCCTCCAGACAAGTATCTGGGCAGTTATTTTGAAGCTCCTATTTAGATGAATGTGGTGAGCGATATAACTAACGTCAGTGGTCACCAAGACAAATTATATTCCTAGTACACACACACAAAGCTTTCCAATAGCATGCTACTGCCTCAATACAGAGTGCTGTACAGACAGGATCCATGTCTTTGGGAGAAGTGATTCATGGTATGAATATAGTAAACAAAGAAAAAAAACAAACAATGACTATAGTTACTGTGAAAACCATATTGTCTGAAGGTGATGAATATATCTACACATCACCTTCACACAGCTGAAACTGTTGTGAAGCTCTATTGTGTGCATGCATCATCAAAACAACATTATGTTTATCCAGTAGATTTCTAGTCAGGACTTGCTGAGTACGATGTCTCCTCCTCCTTATAATGTCTCTGATACCTTTTGGTTCTGCAGCTTGTAGGGCTTATGAATTCAGCTGTGCCACTGTGGGGCAGTGTGTGCCTCAGGCCTGGCGTTGCGATGGAGAAACAGATTGTAGGGATGGCAGTGATGAGCAGCAGTGTGGTGCTCCATGTGACTCTGGCCAGGTACCTTGTGTCAGTGGGGACCAGTGTGTGGACTACCAGCAGCTCTGTGATGGGACCCCACATTGCAGGGATGCCTCAGATGAGAGTATCGACAACTGTGGTACGTTAATGCTATATACAAGTCTGAATCATCGGGCCAAAAGAACAGCTTGTCTGAGAGCAATCGTTTGTCTACTAGGCTCTACTCGGATACCTCCCTGTCTAGGCAGCTTCCCATGTGACAACCGCACCTGTGTGAACATGTCACAGGTCTGCAACGGCATTCCAGACTGCCCACGGGGTGATGATGAGTTGGTGTGTGGTGAGTTTTCATTAGACAGAGAGAAGGAAGGTGAGCTTGGAGTGCGTAAAGGGGTAGCCATGTTGAATAAACTGTAATGCTGTCATGGCCAATCAATGGGACTGGTAAAGAGATAAATAGTAAGGAGGAGAACTGAAAGAAGGAAGTTTGATGGTATTAAGTCCGCTGTTCTCTTGTATGTTAATTAATATATTTGAAATTTTGTTCTGTGAAGATAAAACGGTCTCACCAACACCTGGCAGCAGGAACACAACTGTCACCTGCTCTGAATTCACGTGTATGGATGGAACTTGTGTCCCCTTTAACATGGTAAGTCTAAAACATGTCACACATAATGTGTTTAGTTCAAGGTGTGTGACTGAACAGGTGAGAAAAGGGATAGAATTCCTTATTTTGCACTATAAAGTTAGAAGAAGTTTAAATTGTGTTTCAGTTGCATTTACCTTAAGGTTCAAATTTTCTATTACAGGACTGCATTGTTCAGTCTTGGAATGTGAATTTATTTATACCTACTAGACCATTATTGACTAAAATGGAGAAATTGGGGATTCCCCATATCTATCAACAGACCTAAGTCACTGAACAGGTGGCAGTGGCTAGAGAGTGAGAGAACAATGAGCAATATTAAAGCCATACCCACATTACATTTTAATCAAAAAACATTCAGATTCACTTCAGATTAAATGTTATCTGTGTTATTCATGAAGTAATGTTCAGTGCCAATCAGTTAATGAGCTGGTTTTAAAATATGATCTTGTCAATATTGTCAGTTGTTTTAACTTATATTCAGTGCAAGCAGTACATTACCAAATATTCCTTATGATATTGCCTTATGATTATACATAATACATCAATATTGGCAGTATTATGGGTGCATTATATAGTTTCTGTGCACACAGGTATAATTTGATGTGCATACCTTGTAAGTGTGCATTATGTCTTCAGAAAGGCATTGTACATGGTGCTTGGGTGGGCAGGGGGTACAGTAAGGCAGATGGAAGAAAGAAGGAAGTGGGAGGAGGAGGCGATGAGAAGAAGATCAGATAGATAGGGAGGAGCCAGGTTATGAATGAGCTTAAATGTATACAAAAGGATTTTGAATTGAATTCAGAATTTAACTGGGAGCCAGTGGAGATGCTGTAGGACTGGGGTGATGCAGTGAAATAACTGGGTTTTGGAAATAATGTGATTGGCTAAATTTTGAACTATCTGAAGCTTATGGAGGGATTTGAGGGGGAAGCCAAGTGAATTAAAATAATCAATACAAGACTATAGACAGGGATGGAGGTAGTATGTGGGGAGAGGGAGGGGAGGAGATGATTAATGTCCGGGTAATATTATTGATATGGGAGTGGAAAAATAAAGTGCTGTCGAGGATGACACCCAGACTCTTAACCTGAGGGGAGGGGGAAACTGAGGAGCTGTCAATTGTGAGGGAGAAATTGCCGACTTTGGATAGAATGGCTTTTGTTACGACACAGAGGAAATCAGTTTTATCACTATTTAATTCACGGAAGTTTGAGGTGAACCAAGATTTGATTTCAGACAAGAAGGTGGTGAAGGAGGAGGGTGGGAGTGATGAGTTAGGTTTGGTGGATCAATAAAGCTGGGTGTCATCTGCGAAGCAGTGAAAATGAATACTAAGTTTGCGAACAATATTGCCAAGGGGAAGAAGATATTTAATATAGAGGATGGGCCCCAGGACTGAGCCCTGAGGCGCACCTGTGGTAACATTGGAGGGTTGGGATTTGAAAGACTTGAGTTGGATGAACGGAATAGTCATCTGAAGGAGCCTGGTGAAGGTCTTGCTGTTGCTTTTCTGTCTTAGAGCGTATCTTTAAAGTCTGCTGTTGTTGGAAATGAATTGCATGGCATCTGAGTTCCTCGAGCCCGGTTTCATTGTACAGGACACAGGAATTTTTGATAGCAAAAGAAAGTTCAGGCAGCAGCCCAGTGAGGAAACAGGAAGTGGTATGAGCCTCTCAAAGGCCCATGGAGTCCCCTAAATCAGCAGGCCAACGTAGTTTGACACTCGATAACAAAGCAGGTAATCATCAACCAGTTTGTCAGACTTCTGGTGGCAGGCGGCAACCTTAGTCATATCAACTCTGATGGGAAATGCAGTTTTGAAGGCATCAGCAAGGCCCTAAACCACTCCAACATATGCAGCATTATTCTGATGTGCCCAGTCCAGGTGGGCACACCTGTAGTCTCCCCCAGTCTTGGAGAAGACATCCTAGAAGTCCGTGGCTGTCATGGTTGTGGCCAGGAGGTGGCTGAGTTCAGGCATAGAGTCATTGAACTCCTTGCAAAAAGCCACTAGGGCAACAGCAAACTTGTCGGCAACATCCGGTAGGTGTTTGGCAGCCTTTTCAATGTCCTTATTATATGTGGAGCTATAGGTGAGGTGATGGTGAGGCTTGACATCAGAGTGATGGAAGAGCATCCAGGCCATAATCCAGAGTCAGTGCAGTGGACTGTGAATAGAGAGAGGGAGAATTATGTGAGTATATGTGTGGTGAAAGCTTTTCACTACTTGTCTAAGTGGACCTTCCTGTTTTTCAATTTCAAATTCTTCGTGTAGTTTACGATACAAACCAACTTTCAAAATACTCAGCTGTCACCTTCATAAAGTGGGTGGATATTCTGAGCACCAACACAGTAAAATCATCACAATTTTCTCTGTTTTACTATTTTCAATTTATTCTCAAGCTCAAGAACCTTTGTTTTTCATACTCAGAGAACCATTCTCAGGGAACCCAAAACTTTCAGACCAATCACTCAGCAGTGACACTTTCTTTCTTGGCCCCGCTTGTCTCCCATGATATTCAAAGTTGGGCCTTCAGGGGAAGGTTCATCCCCCTTCTTTGTCAGATTCTTTGTTCGTTTGGTACAAAGCAACAGAAAAACCCTGTGAGTCCAACTCACGGCAGAAGTGAATGATGTCAAACCAAACACGCCCCAGCATTTAACATAAAGTTAAATACCCAGATTCCCAGCACCACTCTTGTATCCAACACACTGAATACACATGATATCCAGTATCAAGTATTGTATTCAGCAAAGTGAAATGCAAACAAACAAGTCTTGATGAGGGAAACTGGGCACTTTCAGTTGGGGAGGTTATGAATTCCTGCACTTCTCCTATGTGAAGGGTCAAGGGGTTAAGCATAACATAGGGCATGAGAGAAAGCAAGCTGAATCTTAGGCTATAACAAAATAATGTTTAACAAGGCCCAGATGCAAAAGTATGCATCTATTTTTCTCTGCTAGTTATACCAAATCAGACATGTTGAAGGGAAGGAAGAAAGAAATCATTTTAATTTCTTAAGGAAAAGTTTTGAATGCAGCTAAAGAAAAACAGCCAATGCATCATGATTGTATTTAATGCTTCCTGTTCAATAAGCCTACTCTGTTTCTTAGGTGTGTAATGGTGTTCCAGACTGCCTAGACTCCTCAATAGGACTGATTGGAGGCCCCACAGATGAGCAGGGCTGCAGAACCTGGAGCTCCTGGGGCCCTTGGAGTCCTTGCAGCACCACCTGTGGGACTGGCTTTATGAGCCGGAAGAGATCTTGCCCTCCAGGGGACCCGCTGCGCCACTGTAGGGGCCAGGACATCCAGAGGGAGCAGTGTTTCAATGCCACCTGTCCTGGTAAGGTGATGGAAGTGTAATACACATGTTTGAGGATACTTTTTCTTTTTTTTTCTTTTCTTTTTTCTTTTTACAATTTTAGCGTGAGACGTATTAAGTTCAAATCATTTTTGAAAAAAAAAAAAACTGACAAAAAAATTCAAGCACAGCTGTCCTGAGTAAAGAAATGTTAAAAACACTATTCTCCTCATACATGCTGTAGTTGAAGGTCAAAAATATCTTTGTTATCAAAATCTGATTCTTGTTCTCCACAGTTGATGGTCAGTGGCTGCCATGGGAGAGCTGGACCAATTGTTCCAGTAGTTGTGGTGGAGTTCAGGTCAGAAACAGAGGATGCATACCTCCTCGCTACGGAGGCCAAGACTGTTTCCAGCTCCCAGGACCATCTAACTTTTCCGTGGACATCAGTAAGCTGTTTGTAACGATGAATGTTACTGAACTAAAATCAAATGTTTTTGAAAGAGGGTTACAATTATTAGTTTGTTTGTAGTATGTCAAAACAGGGTCACTGTTTCTGAAACCTTTAACTGATTTGAATTTTTATTGCTGGAGTGCAAACAATATTTAATTCAGGAAGAAATTTTATACAGAAGTAAAAAAACTTTAACTGCATGCACTGATACAATTAGAGGCATGACATTAAAATATCCTAGGATGTTCAAATTTACACCATTTTTACAGGAAACAATTATTGTCAGTTCCATTTTCCATTTTCTTCTACTTGTCTGGGGCTGGGTCACAGGGGCAGCAGCCTAAGCAGAGAAACCCAGATCTTCCTCTCCCCAGCCACCTCCTCCAGCTTATTCGGGGGGAAACCAAGGCGGTCTGTTCCACCTAGAGCCGCTCTGTGCCAGTCAGTGTCTCTAGGCCGGGTCTGCCCCGGGACCTAGGACATGCCCAGAACACCTCACACAAGAGGCACCCAGGAGGCATTCTAGTCAGAAGCTAGAACCACCTCGACTGGCTTCTTTCGACGTGGAGGAGTGGTGGCTCTACTCTCAGCCCTTCCCAGATGGCTACACCAGATACAGTAGCTCCACCCTTTGAGGAAGCTCATTTCCACCACTTGTATTTGTGATCTTGTTCTTTCGGTCACTACCCAGAGCTCATGAGGTAAAGGTGGGGATGCCAATCAACCGGTACATTGACAGCTTTGCTTTTATGCTAAGCTCTCTCTTCTTAAAGTTAGGGACCACACAACCCCTATCTGCCAATCTAGAGGCACAGCCCCAGATCTCCACGTGATGTTGCAGAGATGTGCCAACCAAGGCAGCCCTACAACATTCATAGCCTTCCAGAACTCAGGACAAATCTCATCCAACTTCAGGGCCCTGTCACCAAGGAGTTGTTCAATTACCTCAGTGACCTCACCCCATAGATGGGTGAGTCATCCCCTTGTCCCCAGACTCTATTTCCTCTACAGAAGGTGTCTCAGTTGGATTAAGTATTCCTTCCACCGCCTGACTATATACTTAGTTGAAATCAGCAGCGACCCACGTGCAGTATACAGTACACTGTGTTGGTAGAGCACCACTCCTGAGCCACCTGATGGTTTGCCAGAATTGCTTCAAGGCAGTCAGAGAGTCTTTCGCCATGGCCTCACCGAACTCCTCCCTTCAGTTTCTATGCCAAATGTCAGAACGTGTAAACACTGAAATACCAAAAACTGTTAATAAAGGAGGAAATGCTAAGGATCAGGTGAAAAATTGGACTTCCTTCTCTGTCTTTCGTGTCCCACTCTAGAACCATGTCCTAACGATGGATGTGACAACACCAGCTGTCCCACAGGCCTGGTTAGACACAGCTGTACTCCCTGCCCATTCTCCTGTGCACACATCAGCAGTGGGTCAGCCTGCGATCCCGGAGCACCTTGTTTCTCAGGTCAGCCAGGCCAGTGCATCACAGGACAAGTCTTGAATATCCTGTGGTTTGAATAAAATAGCAGAAGCTTCTTGACAATTTGAGATTTCTGTCAGAAACTTTTCTCTCTGTAACATGTCAATACTTTTAGGATGCTGGTGTCCAGAGGGCCAAGTGATGAGCCATACACAACACTGTGTGTCGCCAGAGGAGTGTACGTGTGAAGTGGCGGGTGTGCGCTACTGGCTGGGCCAGCAGATAAAACTGGACTGTGAGATTTGTGTTTGTGAGAGAGGAAGGCCACAGAGATGTCAACCTAACCCTGACTGCTCAGGTGAGTCAGTCAAATATACAAACTGGATTCAGATCCACAGTTGATTGTTACACACACATTTGATCTTCAGCTGCCTTAAAGTCTGAAGAATCAGTTTTGTCAAAACGTAGTGCACTGTGGCTGGTCATCATGGTCTGAGTGGGGAGAGTGTCTGGGGCCATGTGGTGTTCAGAGTGTTCAGTGGTCCTTCCGCAGCCCTAATAACCCCAGCAAACACGGAGATGGTAGAACATGCAGAGGAATTTACAGGAAAGCCCGCCGGTAAGTAGCCTTCATCCTTCACTAACTCTCAGTATTGTGTACCCCAATCCAAGCATCAGAATACTTCTGTCTGCCTATATATTGTGAATAAGGTCCTGAGCATTTTCCCCATGCTGTAGTACAGTAAGGGGGTGGCTGTGGATCAGGAGGTCGAGCAGGTCACCTACTAATTGGAAGGTTGGCGGTTCAATTCCTGGCTTTTCAGGGCTGCATGCTAAAGTATCCTTGGGCAAGATACTGAACCCCAAGTTGCTCTCCCATGCAAGCATTGGAGTGAAAGTTAGACAGTAAGCACTTACCTTAGTTACACATGGAAGTGCTTTTATGAATGGGTGAATATACATGTGTTGTATAAGTGCTCAGATAGAGTAGAAAAGAACTATATAAGAACTAGGCCATTTAAATTACACCAATTCAGGCTTTATGGTTAGAAAAAAAATAAAGACCTACACTCACCAGCATCTCTGCTAGGTTTCTTTGAAAAAATGGCTATTCATCTTTGTGCATAACACTTAGCAGATAAAATTTATTACAACACTCATCGTCAGTGTCTCCGTGTGTGCAGGTGTCAGACAGACCCCTGTAAGGAGTGTGAGTTTCACGGTCAGTCCCATGCAGTCGGAGACAGATGGTGGTCAGAGAAATGTCAGTTATGCCACTGCCTTCCCAACCTCACAGTGAAGTGTTCCCCCTATTGTCCATACAGTGCCACTGGATGCCCTCAGGTAAGAGGATGTGTGGTTTTTTTTGTTAATTTTGGTTGTCAAATACTACTAAAAATATTTCAATCTAGTGTTTGAGGAAATTGCATCTCACCAATTTAGAAAATCTTTATTTTGCCTGGAAAAAGAGTTTTTTGCTCCCTAAAAAAGCCCTCCATAAAGCTGGGACATCTTACTATTCATCACTGATTGAAGAAAATATGTATAACCTCAGGTTTCTTTCAGCACTGTAGCCAGGCTGACAAATAGTTAAAGCTCTGTTAAACCTAGTATTCCTTTAACCTTAACTAGTAAAAACTTCTTGAATTTCTTCATAAATAAAATTTTAACCATTAGAAAAAAGATTATTCTTAAAGATCTCACAGACATTTCATTATGTACAGCAACTTGCAAAACTATTCTCATTTATTTAGATTCTTTCTCTCCATTTGATCTTTCTGAGTTAACTTCAATAGTCGCTTCCTCCTCAGTGTGTCTATTAGACCCCATTCCTACTAGACTGGCCAAATGGCATTACCTTGGCCTCCAGTAACACTGTGATACAGTAAGTCACTTGTGACCAGGATATGTCCTTCAATGCACATATTAAGCAAATATGCAGGACTGCTTTCCTGCATTTTCACAGTACTTCTAAAATTAGAAACATTCTCTCTGAGTGATGCTGAAAAACTAGTCAATGCATGTATGCTGAACTATTGGAATTCATTATTATCAGGTCACTGTAGAAGCTCCCTGAAAAGCCTTCAGTTGATTCAAAATGCTGCAGTGAGAGTACTGACAGGGACTAGAAAGAGAGAGCATATTTCTCCCATATTGGCTTCTCTTCATTGGCTCCCTGTTAAATCCAGAATAGAATTTAAAATCGTTGTCCTCGGTTACAGATGCAGCCACTTAGAATTGCTGCTGGCTGCCAGCTAGCTGCCAATCAGCTGCCAATTGGCTGCCGACTAGATTTTGTGCCACCCATCATTTCTTTATACAGTAATTTGCATAGGAGAAGCCAGATCCATCAGCTATCAGGTCCCAATTCTGTGGAACCAGCTCCCACTTTGGATTTGAGAGACAGACACCCCCTCTACTTTTAAGATCAGGATTAAAACTTTTCTTTTTGATTAAGCTTGTAGTTAGGCCTGGATCAGATGACCCTGAACCCTGCCTTAGTCTCCCTGCAATAGGCCTAGAGCACTGGGGGCTTCCCATGATGCACTGAGTGTTTCTTGTTCATTCTCCTCTTTTCACGCTTTGTTGTCATTAATCTCACTTCCACAGTATGTCTGTCTCCTTCCCCTCAACCCCTGAGCCTGGGAGTTTTTCCTTCCCACTGTCGCCAAGTGCTTGCTCAGGGGTTCATCTGAGCTACTATTGTAGGATCTTTGTCTTGCAACATAAAGCACCTTGAGACAACTGTTATTGTGAATTGGCACAACATAAATAAAATTGAATTTAATTTTTCAGTGACACTTGAGCCTCTTTGTGTGCTTTAAATTTTCATATGTATAGCTATCACTACTTTTATGTAACTAGTCTGATTTACAGATTTTTACCGAACTACTGAGATTTGTAGACATTTGAATGCTTGTTTCCACATACTGAAACCTCTGCTGAGGAATTTATTTATATATGCAATTTTAATAAACAAATGACTGTTTATCAGTGAAACTAAATTACCTGACATAATCAATGTGATTTTTAAGTATGTGCCCATACTTTTTGTGGAAATATACAGAAATACAGTACTTTGGCACATTGGCCCATTCATTTGTGTATGTGACTGTGTGTGTAAATGCATCTTTCCATCTTATTTCCTGGAAACATTCGGAATCCGCGTCCCTGATTCTCTGCATCTTTTGCTTTTCCTCCACATATCAGTGTACTGTGGCAGCTTGAACACACGCGTGACTGAGCTGAATGCTTTTTGTTTGTGCAGGGCCTGAGTCTGATGCCTGGAGAGGGAGACAGGTGTTGTTACTGCCAAGGTAAAATCTTAACAGTTGTTCTGATCTTTAATCTTATTAAGTTTTTTCTTGTTTAATGGTGATTGAAGTTAAACACAAGTAACTGCCCTCCATGGTTGCTAATGTAAAAAATAATGTCAGATGATGTAAATGTTGTGGGCTGTGTGTCCCAGACTCATCTCACCTGTGCTGTTTGGAGGGAGAACATTATTTTTTTTTAATTTGTTTTCAGAATAATAATTTGAGATTCTTTCAGATCTTCCTTCTACTACTGACATGACACATCACAAAGACATTTTGTAAAGAATTTCACTGTGACCCTTATAATGATGAATGTCCTCTGACAAATCTTTCTACTCTACAACTCTCGCAGGTGAAAACGACACCATACTTACAACTGTTAATCCTTTCACTGCGATCTCCAAGCCAGCAGAGGTCACTACACCCCTGATTCCCACATATCCTCTTCCTCCTGGAGGTAGGTGTCTTCTTAAACCTGCAGTTGGATATTTAAACGTAGATCCTGAGATGTTTGAGAGTCAATTAACTTCCTATTAATCCACAGCCAGAGTCTCAGGAGAGGCCACTCACATGGTAGTCTGATCAATAGGAGTGAATGAAGCTAAATGGCTAAATTAATTTTTTTACACCTATTGTTAGACATAAAATGTCACATTTTATTTTAGTTTTTGCAAAATAGTATCAACACTATGACTGAATTGAATAAAATGGTGCTAACATTTGTTTTTCTTAAGCAGGAGATTTTGCCTATAAATGTCTATCGTTGTGCTAATGCATCAGTTATTTACAGCATGATCCAATAAATTGTAAATAAAGGATGAGTGCTGGTATCATGACGTCACCCACTGGTTTTGAATTCATCATTCTGAAGCAACAACATTAGTTGTTAATGTTACAAAAATCACCCACAGTGCATTTGTTATGTAGGGGAAAACTATCTATAGCCTAACTGAAACAGATGATGGGAGGGTAGTTAAATCACATCAGAAACAGGTGGTTACTTCTAGTAATTTACTGCTGCAATTGCTCATTTTTGCCTGGCAAGGTTTAGATGTTTGGGCCCCAGTCCCATAGGGCTGGATTATCTCATGAGTACCCCCTAAAACCAGAGACCAGAAGTCCAGCGAGTAGGAGTTCTTTGGTAGAACATTTAAAATTTTTGTTTTGGTGACTATAATCTGAGGTTTAACTCATGGAATGATTTTTTATTTTTATTTTTTTTTACCTTCTTTCTGTTTAGATAACTGTTGGTCTCCTTTGGGTGTCCAGTCTCTCCCAGCCTCAAGTTTCAGTGCCTCGTCCCAGCAGGCCGGTCACCCGCCTGATGCAGCTCGTCTCCATGCATGGGACTCTCATAGTGACCTCCAGGTATCACCAAACTTAATGAAACATCAACAGCAGGCCGACATTCTAGATTTTGAAATGAATTAGTTTTTATGTTGGATTGATTGCAGTAAACTTTTCAAACCATGTTATATTTTTATTACCTAGAATCTCCATAAATTATAACTAATTCAAGATTCATATTTTTTTGATATTTTGTAAACAGGCCCGTATGCCCGAGCTCTGCTTTGTGTTGAGTCTTCACTGATAAAAATTGTAAATGTTTGTCTGCAGGGCTGGAGTCCACAACCAGAGGAGTATAAAGACTTACCACAGCGGAGCCCTGATAGATATACTGACAACCCACACAGCCCGTTCATACAGATAGACCTGCTGAAACCTTATAACATCACTGGTAAACAGCAATACAGTTTCCCGTGAACAAGTACATGCTGCTTCAGTGTGCTGTGTACTAGATTCTGTCTCTGTACTGTTCTATAGGTGTGTTGACTCAGGGTGGAGGTGTGTTTGGCACATTTGTGTCCAGCTTCTACCTTCAGTTCAGCCGGGATGGAAAGCAGTGGTACACTTACAAAGAGCTTGTTGCTGATGCCCGGCCCAGACCCAAGGTGCAAGAGCAAAGCAAAGCCCTTTCATTTACTTTAAAGGCCAATTGTCTCTGCTTTTTCTAATCTTGAAAATGGTGCGTGATTTTTGTTCCAGGTTTTTCTTGGTAATCACGATGATGGAGGAGTGACGGAAAGCAGACTGGACAGGACAGTGTTGGCTCAGTTTGTCCGTGTCCTGCCCTATGACTTTCAGAATGGCATTTACCTCCGCCTCGAGATCATGGGCTGTGGCGATGGTTGGTTGAAACACTGATGCTGCTCTTTTATTTATATATATATATAATTTTTTTTCTAACATATATACTTTCATTTTATCTCCAGGTTATCACTGGTTAACATCCCCCACCCCTCCCCCACCTGTGTCCCCAGTAGGTGGCTGCAGAGAGAAAGAGTTCCAGTGTAAAAATGGTCGCTGTGTGCCTGCAGGTGCACTGGGTGTTGTCTGTGATGGCGTTAATGATTGTGGGGACAGTTCAGATGAGATGTACTGTGGTGAGCTGCCCACACTGACACCCTTCTAGCAGCCTGTTAACCATTTAGCACTGTTTCCTTTCAGTGTTCTTTCATATTCTTTACATATCACCAAGTACCATTACAACAGCTCGAAAATGTGCTTCTTTATATTTTACCTAAATTTCTAAACAGTTAGTATAAATTCATATACAAGACATTATTACTAAGTATAATTACTCACTTTATGCAGGTATGCAACCCTCCTCTACAGTCACCAGTCCACGTAGTTGCCCTGCTGGTCAGTTCTCCTGCCCCCCACCGGGGGGATGCATTGAGGCAGGGAAGCGTTGTGATGGAAATCCCCACTGTCCCAGAGGAGAGGATGAAGAAGGATGCCACCCTCATGACAACATTACTGCTCAGTAAGACACGAAGAGGGGGATGATTTGTTTTTAGCATTTTTGTTGTTTTTATTCCTCTTCCTTATGCTCACTAATGTCTAGGCCATACACACCCACTCCTGCTCCTCTGAGGACTCCGTCTATGGCTGCTGTCACTCATCCTGCTGTAACACCAAAAGTAAGGAAGCCTTTAAGTGAAATCCTCTGAAATCTTTAGACATCAGTGCTTTCATTTCACCCTTCTTTGCATTTGGAATTGAACTGCTGGCAAAATGTATTTATCAACATCCAAAGGTCACAGATGTTAGTTATTAACATGCAATATTAATAGAAAACAATGCATTATAATCTGATCTTATGTATCTACAGGATGGTGGCCCAGGATATCACGGTGAGATTTAAATGCTATTTTAAATTATTAGTATTTGTGCACTTGAGTTATTTACTTGCTTTCACTTGGATCAGGTCAAAAATCTTTTCCAGGAAATGTATTTCTTATGAAGGTGATGTTAAATGGTCTTAAGGATCATCATATTTTGCAGGTATCTGCTCCTCTCCTCTCGGACTGGAGGACGGGAGAGTTTATTACGGTCAGCTCACTTCATCCTCCCATCGTGACAACAACCCTGCTGATGCCGGGCGACTAAATATTGTCCCAAACATGTGAGTGATCACATCTTTGTACGGTTATCAAAACATATTATAGTTATCATACAGTTTTAGCATGCTTCCTTCCCCATGTATAAAACACCTAAGTAGCCTTTCTCCAATATCAATCATTCCAATCTGTCTTTGAGTATTATTCTCAATCTCAGCTGAACTTTCTGCTTCTTGTTAACATTTGAAAAGGAGCTCACAAAAAAGAGGATACACAAAAATAACAAAATGTTATAATCTTTCGTGCTTACAGCCAGGTTATGGAGCCCGGTTGGAGCCCCTTGCCTACAGATCCCCAGCCATATTTTCAGGTGGATTTCTTGGAGCCCACATGGGTGTCAGGTGTGGTGACACAGGGCACTGAACACATGTGGGGTTACCTCACTAAATACCGCCTAGCATTTGCCCTGCATAGCAGCCTCTTCACAGACTTTACTGAGAATGGGAAACCTGGTGGCCCAGCTAAGGTATATTTGACACCTTTAAGCAATATAAGTAATTATCATTTTAACACTATAAAAATCTAATTATATATTTTTACATATTATCATATGGTTAACTGTTTTATGAATTTTATCCTCTATGGTTAAAAAAAAACATACTTTACCATGAGCCAATGAAAAATGAGAGTATTGTCTTCATTGTTGTGCAGGTGTTTGAGGTACGGATGGTGGGCACGACCCCTGTGACCCGCTGGCTTGGTCGGCTGGTTAGAGCTCGCTACGTGCGCATTATCCCTACAGAATTCAGGCACACGTTCTACCTGCGTGTGGAGATCCTCGGCTGCCAAGGAGGTCAGGAATTGAACTAAATGAATAAATTCATCATGATAATATGCTGGTGTTAGGATGTACAGCCTTCTTACATCAGTTTATATGTTTATATGTTTCCCCCTCTGCTTATGTAGATGAGCTGGTAACCCCCAGCAGTGTGACAACATCTCCCTCTGGAGGTGGGAACGTGACTGTGCAGCACTGTAAGCCTGGTCAGTTTTCATGCCAGCGCAGCGAAGAGTGCGTCTCTGTGTCTTTGCTTTGTGATGGCCAACCAGACTGCAAGGATCACTCTGATGAGATTGGCTGTGGTAAGGAAAGCATTCATTTTTCTGTTCTCTTTAGCATCCAAAGGTCTATAAAGACTCAGCAGTAAACAGTAAAGATCCTTCCTGCACCCGTGATGACTGGGATTTATCTTTTTTGCCTTCATCCTCTTCAGGTACAGCTCCAACCAGAGGCTTTCCAGGTCTGCAAAACCAGACCAGTTCTGCAGGGAGACCAGGTATCCATGGTGACCACACTACAGGTGCCCCCGCCCTACATACCACCAGGTCCCAAGGTAGCCTTCCTAGTGTGCCGAGATCAGGAGTCACAGAACCAACTAGATTACAGAATATGACGAGTGCTAGTAAGTATGAGTCTTCGCGTGCTACCGTCTGACTGATAGGGCTACATCTATATTTAACCTCAGAGATCTCAACAGGTCAGCCTGGACTGCATCCCAGCACATGGGCCCACCCTGGTACACCTGGTCTTCATTCCACAGAAGGTGGAAGACTGTGCTGTCAGTAATCATGCTAGAACCAAGTCTCTTCACAGAATAGAACGTAACCTCTTTTTCTCTACTGATTGACAGCCCCGCTGATCACCACAAGCCCCCATGATGGTGGCCTACCCAGAGTGCTTTGCGTTGAGGGCCAGTTTGCATGCCAATCATCTGGGTGTGTTTACCGAGCACAAGTGTGTGATGGGATGCAAGACTGTTTGGATGGATCAGATGAACAACACTGTGGTGCGAATCAGTAATTTTGCAAAACCATATATGTAGATTAATCTGTGTTTATGATGTTTGTATGATTGTGTAGTTATTCATCCAGACTCTTAGATGTTGACAATTTTTTTTTTATTTATTTATTTTATGTGTAATGACTCTGTCAGGCACCACAACCAAACCAGCAGTGACTTCACAGCGGTCCGTGGTGCCCAGCCCCTGCTCTCCCAAGCAGTTCTCCTGTGACAGTGGGGAGTGTGTTCACCTGGACCGCAGGTGTGACCTGCAGAAGAACTGTGTAGATGGATCTGATGAAAAATACTGTGGTAAGCTATACGCACACCATAGAGTGGTGATGTGACCTAACAGTGAATATTCTTTGAGGTCCTCTCTCCTCTCCGGTCTTCCAGTGGACTGTATCATGTCCCCATGGACAGCATGGAGTGCCTGCAGTGTATCCTGTGGGCTTGGCTCTTTGTTCCGGCAGAGGGATATATTGAGGGAAGCACTGCCCGGAGGAACTTGTAGTGGAGCTCAGTTTGACAGTCGAGCCTGCTTTCCTCAAGCATGTCCAGGTCTGCACTCAACCTCCATAATTAGATGCATTTTTGCCAGTTATCCAGTAATGAATGTAATGGTAACCTGCCTCCTGTTGTAGTTAATGGTCATTGGTCAGAGTGGACAGAGTGGTCGGAATGCGACGCTCATTGTGGAGGAGGAGTCAGGCAGAGGAACCGGACCTGCTCCGCTCCTCCTCCTAAGAACAGTGGACGGGACTGTGAGGGAATGACCAGGCAGAGCCAGAGCTGCAACAGCCAGCCCTGCACCAAAGACACTGACACACAGACAGGTCATCGTCAGATACAATCTTCTGTTGTTGGTGTGATATTTCCTTAGAGCTTGAGCGTCAAATGCTCCTGACCTGATCATTTTGATAACTTGCTTGAACAGAAAACCATGTAAAATGTATATCTGCATTCCAATGACTGCCTGGTTGTTCAGGTTGTGTCAATGGCATGGTCTTGGTAGCGGAGGAAGACTGCCAGGCTGGGAGAGTGGATCCCTGCCCTCCTACCTGCTTACATCTCAGCTTGGCCAACAACTGCACTGCAGAGTGTATTTCGGGTAGGAAGCGCAGTAGATTTGAATTTTAATATCTTTGTGCTTTTGAATACACTAGGCCAGTATACTGCACTGCACAGTATAAAGTATCAAGAAAAAAGAAAATGAAATGGTCTTTTATCTTGAAGCACATGGTTTCTGCCTGTTAATTATGTTATTGTAGCCGGGACAACCTCTTTGATTCACTTATATATCTTCAAGTATTTTCTAGAGACAGTGTCATTGTGATAAATGTGTAAATAAACAAAGGCATACTTTCACATTAAATATGAGCAGTAAACTTACTAGAAATTTTAACTGGTCTATTAACCAAAGTAAATTATGGGATTGGGTGGATTGGCTTTCTTAAAAAGCAGAATTGCACTGAAGCAATGCCAGTGATGTTTTTTGCTAGAAGGAAAATAGCTCCCTTAGACTCATCCAAATGTAGCTGAAACAATGATTAAAGCATGAATGACATCTTTCTTCAGGGTGTCGCTGTCCCTATGGGCTCTACCTTCAAGAGGGACGATGTGTGAATTCAAGCCAGTGTGTCTGTCACTGGGATGGCCAAACACTGCAACCAGGACAGGTGGTCAGCAGGGACCAGTGTACCACATGGTGAGACACACTCTCAAGTCTTTGTTCCTGAAACAAAAGACGGTACTGAAGAAATAAATCACTCCCCATTTGACTGAATTATGGATTTGTATTTTATTAAATTAAATTATATTGCATGAATACGAGTCATTTTTAAATGAGATCTCTATCCTCATTTAGAAATGAGGATAGATCAATCAATCGATTATTTCCAGTTCTGTGTTGGACCATTGGGCCATAGGAGATATTTGTATAACATTTTACTGGTTTGTGAAGGAGTAAACAGATCTGATTGAGTTGCTCATTTTTACACCACCAGTAAATGCAGAGATGGTCAAGTCACTTGTGATGCGTCCAGCTGTGTGCCAGCCTGTCATTGGTCAGCCTGGTCGTCATGGTCACCATGTGATGTAACCTGTGGTCTGGGGCTGCAACAGCGTTACCGGTAAGCTTGTTAAAATTTAACATAAGTTTTAAAGTATCTCATTCTATATTGGGCGGGGCACGTGAACAATTATCAAAATCCCTGTAAGTCTTTACTGTAGCGTCAGTTAGACAAATGGGAATTTTTGACCACTCCTCCAGAAGTCCCCCCCCCCCTCTCGGCAACCACCAAACCCAGAGTGTGGAATCAGATTGCCAGAAGCGTGAAGCATCCAGTGGCGGTGTGCTTTACACCACTGAATCTGATGCTTTCCATTGCGCTTGGTGATGTAAGGCTTGGATGCAGCTGCTCGGCCATGGAAACCGGTTCCATGAAGCTCTCTGCACACTGTTCTTGAGCTAATCTGAAGGTCACATGAAGTTTGGAGGTCTGTAGAGATTGACTCTGCAGAAAGTTGGTGACCTCTGTGCACTATGACCCTCAGCATCTGCCAACATGCACTTTTACACTTTGTACACTCTATAACACTAACTGCCTACTACTTGCATTATACTGTATATTCTACTTCACTGATGTGAAACATCCATTGTGCTCAGTTTCTTCTCTTTATGCTTCTATAATTCATGTCCTAATTTGTCATTTCTGTCATTTACTGTTTGCACCAACAACCCATTTTTCCCGCAGGTACCATAACTGATCATTGGCACTTACAAATGATTAACTTTATTATGTTTTTTTGCTTTATTAAAATAGTGATTATCCCTGGGCTGTCTCCCCTCAGGTCTCCAGTGAATCCAGTAGGAGCAGTCAGAGTCCAACCGTGTCCAGGAGATTCCTCTGAGGCTCAGCGCTGCTCCAGCCCATGCCTCCCTGGTATACAAACTCACAACTCCAGCATACAACAGTGACACTAATGTTTCCATGATTATTGTAATGTTTCAGGTTTTGTTTTTCTAAAACACTATACAAAGCAGTATATATGTATAAAAATGTTTGCTGAATCAATCATATACACCTAAAGTTGCTGTGATGACTTTGTCCTCCTGTTGTTGTGCAGTACTGCCAGGTGGTGGGTGGAGTAAATGGACTAGGTGGTCAGAGTGCAGCAAAACATGTTTCAACCATGTCGATGATGTGGGAATTAGGAGACGATTCCGCAGCTGCAACCACACATACACACCATTTAACCACACGCACACGCAGTCTGTCTGCGATGGAGACAGTGAGGAGCATGAGCCTTGCAACACCGTGTACTGTCCGGGTATGATACATGTAGACAAACCCAGAAAATGTTATTGTTCTCATAAATCCTGAAAAAAGAAAAATGAAAGACTATAAAGCTGATTTCAGGTATGTTCTTCTAGTGCCTGGTGGTTGGTCAGCCTGGTCTCCATGGTCTCAGTGTTCATCCAAGTGTGACTCTGGTGTCCAGACAAGAGAGAGACTCTGCAATTCCCCAGTGCCACAGCATGGAGGCAATAGGTGTGTTGGGCCTCACATCCAGACACGGGACTGCAACTCTCACCCCTGTTCAGGTACTGTGTCATGTTCACTTTGTATTCTTTTAACATGTGTTTGTCTCTGTTGTGTTTGTCCACCTCATTCACTGAATATCTGTGTGCAAGCCCAGTTTACACTCCTCTCCTCTCAGGTGTGTGTCCAGAGGGCATGATGTATATGACAGCAACAGAGTGTGAGGCTCAGCGTGGTGCATGTCCGCGGGTGTGCTTGGACATGACCTCCATGGAGGTACAATGTGCCACCACCTGTTACGATGGCTGCTACTGTGCCCCGGGCTTCTACCTGCTCAACAGCAGCTGCGTGCCCTTGGCGCAGTGCCCGTGTTACCACCAAGGAGAGATGTACTCAGCCGGTGCCACACTGCCTGTTGATGGCTGTAATAACTGGTATCTCGCTTTGTTCATAGATCACATTCAAAATTTAAGACCTAATTTTTTTAACCTTCCATAGAATAACCATAGGAATAATCATAGTCAATCATGACTAAAACCACTTGTTGTTGCACTGTGTTTCAAACAGTACTTGTACAAACGGAGAAATGGAGTGTGGGACGTTTCCCTGCCCTGGTGAGTGAAAATTTGAAATGCACTCTTATTTTTGTCTCCCTCCATCTCTGTGTTTTCCTGCTTTATCATTTTGTGGCTGGCACTTTCCCCCCTTTGTCTTTATTGTGTGTGTACGTCTGCATGTTTCTCAGTGGACTGTGGCTGGAGCACCTGGACACAGTGGAGTGCCTGCAGTCAGACATGTGATGTCGGTGTGAGGAGGAGGTATCGTTCAGGAACCAACCCCCCTGCTGCATTTGGTGGTCATCCCTGCAAAGGAGACAGGGTTGGGATTGATACCTGCAGCATTGAGCCCTGCTTTGGTGAGAAGTACTTATTAACTAGAGAATACATGTTTTGAAAACAAAAAAAACCCAAACTAAAATGAAACCATTGAAAGACAGAAGTAAATTATCAAGGTGTGATTTGTCTGAAGGTGTAACGGAGCCATGGAGTACATGGTCAGAGTGTTCAGTGACGTGTGGAGGAGGGTACAGGACCCGAACTCGCGGACCCATCCGAATCCACGGCACCACTCAGCAGTTCAGCACCTGTAACCTGCAGCCTTGTGGTAAAACAGGAACAGCATATCAAACACTCAGTACTATGGCTAAATTTAATACTTCTAAATATGAACTTGCCATCAATGTAGCACAACATTGTTTTCCTGTGATTTAGCACACGAAAACAATCAGAAACCAGTCTGATAGACTGGAGTCTATCCCAGGTGTCATAATAATAATAATCCAAAGTATTTAATTAATAGCTATAGAACTAAATGTTAGAGTTAACATTCACCAATCATCTACAAAGAAATCCCACTAATTCAGTTTACTGCAGCTACTGCTCACATGCATCCACACAGTTTCAAGTAAGTGATAAATGGCCTGGTTCTTCTTTTTTTTCTACTCTACATGAGCACTCACTTTATACAGCGTGTCTTCATTCACACACACAATCATACTCCACATGAACTGATCATCGGGGGCAACTCGGGGTTCAGTGTTTTGTCCAAGGATCTTTTGGCATGCAGACTGGAGCAGCCACCAACCTTCCAAGTAGTAGATGACCTGCTCTGCCTCCTGAGCTTCGGCCATGTCAAGTCCCACAATAAACTCAAAACGTTAGACTGAGTCACTTGCAGGTGGTTCTCTAGTTTGTCACTGGCCTGATTGAGTCACTTGGTCTACTGGTTTAACCACATATTTCTTTTCTATTTGCTTTATCAGAGATAACAGAAAATTACAGGCTTCACAATCTGTTTAGATGCTTTATTGTCCTTTATGCACTATGCTAGTGTTAATACAATTTAGTAATGGTGTTGTCTCTTTGGATATGTCGATTGTAACCACAACCAATCATGATTCATATTGCTCCTAGGTCAAATTTTCTATAGCTGTTGTGATATTATCATTATCGTGGATTTTTATGGGCCACAGTAATCTTGTGGTAAAATTCTGATATTGTGACTTGAACTCTATGCCATATCTCGATTTCTCTCCATTTTCATCCTTTCAAATTTGTGTTTTGATTATACTGTGTGTTTTTTGCTGGTGTCTTCTTGAACTCTATGCCAGGTCAAGGCAAGAAGTGTCCTCCCGGCCAGGAGTGGATGCAGTGTGTGAGGGGGGCAGTGTCATGTATGGACTTCACAATGGACCTCAGCAGAAACTGTACTCCAGGATGCCAGTGTCCACAAGGGACTGTCCAGCAGGTGAATGGGTGACAAAAACACACACACACACATACATACACAGATGGTGTAAATATGGCTTGTTTGCTCATGGGCTTCTACACTCCCAGGATGGTGTGTGTGTGAGTGAGTCTGACTGTCGCTGTGATGTTGGTGGACAGCAGTACAAACCAGGAGACATTATCCCCTTAGACTGCAATAACTGGTAAGTAAAGTTGGCTTGCTTCAGTTGCTATATGAGTCATAACAAATTGCATTTGTTTATTACTATATGAAGCTTAGATAATCTCACTGAAAATGTGTAAAATATTTCAGCACCTGTGAAGGAGGAAGACTGGTGAATTGCTCTCGTTTTAGCTGCAATGGTAGGTAAAAGACCAATTAATTTCAGCATTATTGTAGCCAGTTATCCAAAACCCAAATCATACCTACATGATGTAAAACAACATAACAGTAAAACGGACAGCATGCATTTTTCTCTATCTTATTTTACTGAATCTTTCTTGTTGTGTTTGGTCACAAACACACACACATTTGACACACCACAGTTGATGGCCAGTGGTCAGCATGGACTCCCTGGGGTCATTGTTCGGTGTCATGTGGAGCAGGTCTCCAGGCTCGCTACCGGTTCTGTTCCAGCCCCCGGCCCTCTGGCAGTGGCCTGCCATGTATGGGTCCTCACCATGAGGATCAAGTCTGCATCAATGCCCCATGTGACCGTGAGATCATCTTTTGTCACTTTGTATTGACTGATACTTCAGAGGTCTGAGCAAAGTTGAAGTTTATTCTCTCTCACTTAATTAGTTCCTCCATATTTCAGTTACTATGAAAATGATGTTTAAACATCCTGCCATAGAGAAGGCAGTAAACTCGCAGTACAGAACCAGGTCACACACGCACAAGTAGTTTATCATGAGACATGAAAGTAGGTTGTGTTGACAAGGTTACCTTGAGGAACACTTTAAAGTACTTGAAAGAAGGAAGATTCATGTATTTTCTGCTGTTATGTTCAACTCAGTAATATTTATTTGCTGTGTTCACGTTTTTTCATCATGATGTGTTGGCTCTTTTTAGGTGACGGTGGCTGGGGTCCGTGGAGTAATTGGACAGAGTGTACCAAGTCATGCGGTGGGGGGGTCCGAAGCAGACGGAGACACTGTGACAGTCCCAGTCCAGAAGGGAGGGGGAATTACTGTGAGGGATCGGGAAGTGAAGTCACACGTTGTAACACTGACCACTGCCCAGGTACTTCTTGTACAGTTAAGGCTTTAGATGTTTAGCAATTGTGTTAAAGCATAGTCTGTCTGCTAACTGTGTTGAGTTTAATGCACTGTAGCAGATTCTATATCATTGATATGACGGCTCTCATTCCTCGATGGTTAACTATGGGATGCACCTCCTTGTGTATTCCTCAGAAACATTTATCTCTTTATGCCAGTCCTGGCTGGCTGGTGATCTTGACGACCATGCCAGGCAGACGTGGTCATCACCCACTCTTAAGTACTCTCAAGTAGCTTGCGCTACTACGCAGTCATTATTCAAACTCCCTTTTTCACTTTGATCTCAGCCTACAATATAGACTGGCTAGCTTTATTGTTCATAGACATGAGTGCTTTAACCTGCTTTGACCTCTTAGCTGCCAGGTTTTAGCTGCATTTTTGGTTTGATTCATTGTGAGCTTGAGTCTTCACCATAGTTCACTGTAGTTAGCAAGCCAGCTAACAACTTATGTTGACCAGCTGCAGCTGTCAAAATTTCATCAAGCACTTGTGTTTGATGACAATAAAGGCTTCTGATTCTGATTCTGGTACTGTCCCAGAGAAAAGTCTCAGACAATGGCTGGCACACCAGAGATGAGGATGTCGTTGAGGACACCTCAGATCTCCTTATATCCAATGACAATGAGAATAAGGAAGACATTTTCATCCTCTCTGCTCAGGCTGCCAAGCCTAACACTGTGACCGTTTCCGAGGGCGAGGAGGAGACCGCCCTGGCACCAGCTCCCATGGGATATGCATAACATGTGCAAATGTTCTCAGTTCAAAATCCCCAAACAACCAAAGCCCCAGTCAACTCCCATAACCCCACTAGAGTAGGAGGTGAGGGTGGGCTGGCCAAGGCAGGGCCTGGCACAGCAGTGGCTTCACTGGGCAACCTGTGCAGCCTGTCAGTCAGCAGGCCAGAAAGAGGAAGAGGGCAGGCTGACAGTTTCCTCCCTTCCCACAGGTGAAGAAACTGAATGTTTCCCATTCACCAGCCCTGGTGAATGTTGCACAGGTTACCCCCATCCCATACCCCTGACTTTGCCATCATAGATGGGCTCTGAGCAAATATCTGAGAAAATACAAATTCAGGATGCCAACTCATCCATCTTTGATATGTTTGGGGCAGGGTGACATCAGTTGCTCTGAAGAACGCATGTTTACACATTTCCATTTACCCTGAAAACGTGTGATTTTCAGCACTGGGCGGCTTCTCTCAGACTGAACCAGTGCATGCCATGGCACATTGAGAATAACAGTAATGGTGGAAGGCGCAATAGTGTTATGCATCCAGTTTCTCTGACACATGGGGTGCCTGTAGGCACCATGCTGTCTCAGAAAGTGGTCACTATGGACACAAATCTATCTGGAGCCTCTGGTAGTGTTTCTCACCTTCACTTTCTCCCATGCATCTCCATTGCACTCTTCTGAGAATGGACAATACAATGATGGTGTCTTATATCAACCATCAGGGGGACTGTGTTCCTGCCTCTGAGGGCAATACAAGCCCCGGGTTCTCTGAATCTGGGAATGAGTCTGCTATCCAGACACACAGTAATTGGGCTCTGCATCTGTCCATTATTAAACAGCTGTGGCTGCACAGTGGCCAGGCTGCAGTGGATCTGTTCACTTCAAGAGAAGACATGCAGTGTCTGGTTTTCTTCTCCTTGCAGGATCAAAGTGGACCTCTCAGGATAGATACACTCACGCTGTATGCATTTCTCTCTCTGAGGAAACATTGACACATGTTGATTTTAAAAGCTTCACTCTTTCTAGCAATACATTGGCTGGCAGAGATATTTCAGCTTCTGTGTGAGCAGCCGTGGCAACTCCCACTGTGCAGGGACATGCGAGGGGGACAATTTTCTCCCCACATCCAGAGTGCGTGGCACTTTGGGCCTGGCCCATGAGTAGGTCAATTTAAGTACAGTGGGCCTTCCACAGAGTGTGATTGGTAGTTTTCAAAATGCTAGGGCAGCCTTCACAAGGTTTTTTTTATGACTGTAAATGGAGGGTCTTTGAGGATAGATTCCCTTTACTGTTGATGTTTTTTTTTTTTCATTCCTACAGAGCCTTTTCTGCAGTTAAAGTGTACGAAGCTGCATGTCTTGTGTGCTTTGGGGATAAAACAGCTAGCCATCACCTGTTGGTTTGACATTTTATGAAAGGGGCCTTTAGGCTCCGCCCTCTCTCCAGGTCTCTGGTTGTCAGATGTGTGGCTGTGTGGCAGGCGTGAGACAGAGCTGAACTCAAAACAGCTTTGATGCTGAGTATTTAACACAAGATGCAAAATCTTAAAGCCAAGGAAGGAACAAAGCTCATGACACAATACCTTAGACGACAAAAGTGAAACTCAAAATGAGGATGTACACAGCTTATGGAGAACATAGGCAACAACGCAACAAAGACACAGATATTATATACACACACAAGGTAACGAGACAAAACAAAACAGCTTGTATTAGCAGTCACAGTCGAAACAGGAAGGACAGGTGGACTGAATGACACTAACAAGCCAAGGGGAAGCAAAACTGAACACAACACACAGGGAGCAGGAGCCTGTCAAAGTTAAACACGAAGAGACCAAACATGATACAAACTGACTTGACAACACGGGGAAGCACATACACAGAGGAATATCACAACATGGACTATAACTAAACATGGATAATTAAACATGGAAACAGAAGCAGACAGAACAGAAGGTGGGTAAACACCACGCAAAGACGCAGACCAGACAACAAAACACAGGAGAGGTGGAATAACACAGAGAATACTACAAGCTGGAGCCATACACAGAACTCTAAATGCAAAACTACTAAAAACCTAAACCCACTCTACAAAAGCATAAGAAAAAAATATGAAAACACCAACACCAAAGATATAAATACAGAACTCAATTAAACATCACATCGTCAAAGCTAAACCCTAAGGCTAAACAGTGCTCAGCATCCTGAGCACTGTTTAAGGGGATATCAGTCCAAAACATCAGTGCAACAGCAAGCTGGTCCTCAACTCTCTTTTTTCTGGCTCTACATACTGGATGTCTCTGCTCCAAGTGTAGCCCAAGTGGTTCTGTGCTCTGGGTCCTCACTTAGCTGAGGAGGTGCTTGCTAATTGCTGGTGATTGCTTGAGATGAGCTTGTCTGGTAATACAGGAGTCTCCATATCCCATAGTGAGACATCAAAACAAATAAGAATGAGAACTTGTGTGCTCTCAGAGTAACACGCATGAGATGCCTGACACTCCTTCTTGTTGGGACAAAGAGAGAATTTAAGGGTGGGTGGTTCTGCCTGGCATTGTTGTCGCAATCACCAGAAATCAGGATTGGTGAAATGAGATAAATGCTTTGATGAATACACAGGGAGGAACTTCCCATAGAAAACTATGCTTATCTGAGATCAGGGGTTATGTGAGTAACCTAACGTTTTATGTGGTTATGTGTGTGTTTTCAGTGGCACCATGTTTCCAGGTCCCAGGAACTGTATTCAGCAGCTGTGGGCCCTCCTGCCCTCGCTCCTGTGATGACCTTACTGTGAGTATCACTTAATGTGACTCCCAGTTTCACCTAGTTCTGCTAGTTTAACATGAAACCCATCCATCCATTCACCCGTTTTCTGTGGCTTATCCGGGTCCGAGTCTTGGACGCCACCGTCAAAGCAGAGAAGTGCAGACCTCCCTCTCCCCAGCCACCTCCTCCAAGCCAACTGAGATAATCTGTCCAGCGTGTCCTGGAACTGGCCCTTATTGAATGGCTAAGTTTGTCCTCCTATCTTTAAGACTCACCAGACAGTCTTGGGAGAAAGCGAAGTTCTGCCGCTTGTATCTTCAGCCTCATCCTTTCGGTCACTATCAACAGCTTTTGGCAATATGTCAGGATAAGACCATAGATTCGTCAATAATTCAACAGTTTTACATTTTTTGCTTAGTTCTCGCTTTTCCTCAACACACTGGTACAGCGTCTGCATCACTGCAAGTGCTGTACCAATCCATCTGTCAATCTCCCACTCCGATCTGCCCCCACTGCTAAACAAGACCCCAAAATACCCACACTCCTCCATATGAGGCAGCAGCTCATTCTCCACCCAGAGTGGGCATCCTTTTCTGACTGAGCACCATAGCCTCAGACTCGGAGGTGCTAATTCTCACGCTTATACAGTACCAGTCAAAAGTTTGAACAGACTTGAGTGTGTCCAAACATTTCACTGGTACTGTATATTGTGGATGAAAAACTTTTTTTTTTTCATGTTTCTCAGCACTGTGAGTGGAATTGTGAACCAGGATGCTACTGTACAGAGGGAAAAGTCCTGTCTGCCAATGGGACTGTCTGTGTAGAGAAGGAAGACTGTCCCTGCCTGGACCTTAGCACTGGACAACGACTGGAACCTGGAGATACCATTGAAGCCCTTGATGGATGCAACAACTGGTCAGAATAATACACACGCAAGAAGCACATGTAGTTCATGTACAACAGATTAAGATGCACAAAGATAACCAATTAGAAAGGAAATCAGAAGATCCTTCATTTCCTTCCTCCGTTTGTCCTTTGTGCAACAGCACCTGTGAAGGTGGGAAATTCAACTGTACTCGAAAGTCTTGCCCCGGTAAGTAAAGCCAGCTTTAAGTTTCTGAATGAGCTCATTTTAATGGCATTAATATAAAGGTAGACAATGGATCTGTATCAGAATGGGAGTAGCATAGATTTGACTTATACTGTCTATTTTAGTGTCAGGTGGTTGGTGTGAGTGGTCAGAGTGGACTCCCTGCTCCAGGACCTGTGGGGCAGAGTCAGTGTCCCGCTACAGGAGCTGTAGCTGTCCTGAGCCGGAGGCTGGAGGAGAGACGTGCACTGGTGCACAGGAAATGCACAGTGGGATCGGAGTTCAGATCCAGAGACAGCCTTGTCCTGTCATTACTTTCTGTCCAGGTAAGAAGATCGTGTCTAGGAGGCAGACATGTTTACATAGCTTGTCAATATTTTGAATACTGAATACTTATATTTTGACTGGAGAAATATCACACTTTGCTCTACAGTGACTTAAAAATAGGAATGAAAGAATGAATTTTTTGCTGTATTTTTTTGTTACCCTTTGCACTTTTTGTTTACTCCTTCTGTTGTTAATCACTATGTATTTGTCTCTTACTAATAACTTGGTGCTTTTCAATTTAGGAAGACAAATATTTTAACCAACATTTGTTTTCATTTTCATTTTCTGATTCTCACTCAGTTAGATACACTTTTTACCTCTACTTTTCATTTCTCTCTTTTCCTTACTGTCTCTTTAGTTCATGGTTCATGGAGTCCTTGGTCCATGTGGTCAAACTGTGATGGATGCGCTGGGTCGTCGACTCGTACCAGAGAGTGTAACAGTCCTCCTGCTAGATTTGGTGGCCTGCCATGTCTTGGAGAGGGGAGGCAGAGCCGTGGTTGCAATGAAAATATCACTGTCTGCTCAGGTTAGCATAATCACCGATTTTATATTATAGAATTGTATAAATGTTTGCAGAAAAGCACCACTGTGCCACCCAAAAAAATAGATTAATGAATGCAAGTGAAGATAGCAGTTATAGATCTGGTAGTGAAACCTTGGAGAGAAAAAGGAGTCTGTTTTGTTGAATAAAAAGGCCAAATGTCTTGTTGAATGAAATGGTTGCCTGAAAGGAAACATTTATAACCTCTCTGGCTTAGTTGAACTCTCCTTGCCCCTGCGCCCACCAAATAATAACTGTGACGCAGGCATGTGACCGAGCTGCCTGCACAGGCTCACAAGTGTCAGAGGGAAACTAAACAAACACCGTTTGCAACTTTTTCATTTCAGGAATAAATTCAGTTTGTTTACACATAATCAGAAAGCTTCTGGGTTTTTCATTGCAGCTCTGATAGGTTCTTGTATTCACTCTTTTCAGTTGGCTGACCTATATGAGTGTTCATCTGGGGACATATTCCATTTCATTGTTTTTCCCCTTTTGAATCTGGCCAGTTTTAAGTTTGCTTTTACCTCAAACAAGTGTATACACACAAAGGGGTAATGGGTTTGACAGTATGTATACACATGTGGATGTTCTGTTCAAACCATGTTCTCAGACTGTGGTGGAGGCCGGGAAGAATGGCCTTGCGGGAAACCCTGTCCTCGCTCCTGTTCGGATCTCCATGGTGACACAGAGTGCTTGGACTCCCCTGGGTGTAACGGGACCTGTGGTTGTCCGGGTGACATGGTGCTGCAGGATGGAGTGTGTGTGGTCAGGGAGGAGTGTCGCTGCAAATACCACAACTCTGCTACTGGTTCGATCCTCTTTTTGCTAACATGCAAATATTTAATGTATCTAACGGAGGTTATGGGTCAACTGTGTTAGGCTAAGAAGATATCGGTCCAGTCAATTGTTTTTTTCTCTCTGATATGGTAACACTATCTTTGTACAGGTAGTGTGGATTACAGCAATGCATCATGGCTGTGGCCCAGTGGATCTGATTGGCAATTTGCAAATCCAGGAGAGAAAATTATCAGTGATTGCAAAAACTGGTACAAAGCAGATAATTCTTAATTAACATATAAAATAATGTTTCCATACAGTTTTAATGTTCAAATACCAAAAAAATGCAGCGTGATCTTTTTTCCCCAACTTTATCTCAGTTCCTGTGAGGCGGGGGTTCTGCAGTGTCAGCCTGTCCGTGGCTGCCGTGTTGATGGTGGCTGGAGTCGATGGGGAGCATGGACTGAATGCTCTCTTCCATGTGGCGGTGGAGTCCAGTTCAGAAGACGCCTGTGTGATAATCCATCTCCTCAGAGTGGTGGAAGAGGCTGCCTGGGTGCAGCTGAGCAGCAGAGAGACTGCAACACGCACCTGTGCACAGGTAGTTATGACAATGAAAGTATTTGTTTCTTCTTAGAATTCTCAGAATTTTGAATCAAATTCCAGTCGCTGCTGTTTCCGTTTTCACTCCAGAATCAGTGGGCCCATGGCTGCCCTGGTCTCAGTGGTCTGAGTGTTCAGTCAGCTGTGGTGGAGGGCAGCAGTACCGCTCTCGTCTCTGCAGCTCTTTGGCGTGCAGTGGCCTCAGTCATCAGAGCAAAACCTGCAACACCCATGTCTGCCTTGGTGAGTTCCTGTTTCTTATACAATATTTGCAGCTATGGCATCAAAGTTATATTAATTCTAACAGCCAAGCAAGCTTTTTAAAACAGCTCCTATTGAAAGAGTGTTTAATTGGTGTCTTTAATTGATGTCTCTTCGTGGTCCTGATGTCATTGTGCAGATGTGGGATGCCCTCCCGGGAGGCTGTATAGGGAGTGTGAACGAGGAGAAGGTTGTCCTTTCAGCTGTGTTCAGGTCAGCGGCAGGGTGGGATGCTACAATGATGGCTGTGAGGAAGGCTGCCACTGTCCCGTGCACACCTATCAACACCATGGCCTCTGTGTACCGGTGGGTTCAGAGCAACAGGAGCTCCCTGCTACATATGCAACATTTTAAAACTGTAAAACACAAAATGAAAAGCATATTCCAAAAAGTGTGAAACTGGCTATGATGCATCGGTGAGAATATCATTTCAAATTGATACAAATGTTTGCTTGTTTGTATCTTAAAGATGTGAGCTCTTGTGTTTTGTGTGTTTCAGGAATGTCCCTGTCTGGTGGATAAAGAGTTTCTGGCCTCTCTGCAGAGTGTCTCTGTAACATCAGTCTCATCTCTGCTTTTTCATAACATCTCAGAGGGCGTGGAGCTCCAGTCTGGAGATACATTTGTCCATGACTGCAGCACCTGGTAAGCAGGGAACTTTGGGACTAAAACATTACCCATTTTTTCCTTAAGCAATTTCTAAGAAAAGTATTTTAAATCCTGTTTCCAAAAAAGGTATCTAGTGTGTAAAATGTCAATCAAGTTAGAAAAGAGTGATTTTTGAGTCATTAAAACCCTATATGTATTTGAAAATAATACAGAGACAACATATCACATGATGAAATTGTGAAATTTAATTGTTTTTGAAAAAAAATGAACACAAATGCTTTCCAGGTGGGTTCCACTTCCCTGAGTGTCTATTAAAGAAGAGGTGATGCAACACAGTGGGAGTAATACCCTTTTTGGGAAATATTGAAATTCATCAAAATGTATTTTATTTAAAAAACAAACAGTAACATTTCTCAGTTTTTATATTTGATGTGTTGTCTTTTACTATCTTTGGTTAAATATAAGCGCTAAACTGCATTCTGGTTTTGTTTACATTTCACAAAGTGCCCTAACCTTTATGGAAACCTGGCTGTAAATGAAGCAGATGGTCTGCCCAACTAACTAAAACAAATACTGCACCATGAAATTTGGGCTCTGTCAACTTTTGAGTTGCCACCTTCCCATCATTATCATTGCTGTTATAGTAAATATCTCCAGATCAGCAGCATCACACCTCAGTCCTCCTCCCTTCTGTTCCCTGCAGTGGCTGTGTGCACGGCAGGTGGAACTGTTCCTTGGAGCACTGCCCTGTGGATGGTGCTTTGTCTTCCTGGGGCCCCTGGAGCCCCTGCTCACTAACTTGTGGTGGTCTAGGACTGAAGAGTCGCTCTAGGGGTTGCACACAGCCTGCCCCAGCCCATGGAGGGAGAGACTGCCAGGGGCCACGGAGGGAAACGACCTACTGCCAAGCCCCGGACTGCCCGGGTACTTTGAGGAATTTGTGTAAAATATGTGCTGTATGAAATAAGTGTGTTTTAATGATGGAGAGAGAGAGAGTCAAATTGTTGGCTCTGAAAACATAAATGAAAAGTTTTACCTTTTTTCCGCTTCTGTAGTTATTGTTGTTCCAACAGAAGAACCAGCCGTACCAGGTAGGTTAAAAACACGATTTTTATTTATTTATTTATTTATTACTTTTTATTTTATTGCTTTGGTCGCTATTTTCCATTTCTTGGCTGGTCTTTGTCTTGGTTATATTGTGCATGATGTTAAATATCCTCTCTGTATTTCATCATGTTTCTGCTTCCTTCTTCTTCAGATGAGGATTCTGGATTCTCTCCTTGGTCACTGTGGAGTCCTTGCACAAAGACCTGCACTGATGCTCTCAGCCCGGCTATGAAGTCCCGCCACCGACAGTGTGTGAGACCACCCTGCTCTGGAAGCTCTCACCAAGAGAAGGCCTGCAACTTGCCCCAATGTCCGGGTATGACTTCCGCACACACTGTCTGTCTCTCTTTGCTTCTTTCAGCTTGATAAGTAACAAATTTTTCCTTGCCTTAGTCAATTTAAATGTATAAATATAAATATCTGCTTTCTAACCATGCATCATGAAATACTTTCCTAGCAACAAGTCAGTTGTGAGGTCATGAGAGGGCGTGGGAACCTGGTTCAAATGTAGTGTGTGTGTGTGGGTCAACCAAAACAAAGAAAATGTTGTTACTGTGTTAATACATTTGTAAAGGTACTATTGAATAAAATCGATGGCAAAAGTACTCCAGATTCTGTCGAGACTGCCGTGCTGCTGACAGTGGTGTCATAGAGCATTCACCCACTCCAAGAGATCTTACAAACTGCATTTCATTGCATCTGTCACTCTGCTGTCAGGTATTATTGCCTGACGTAATTTTTCCAGCATGCTTATCTCGTTACCAACAGGACAGTATTTGTAGACTTGATCAGCGCAGACATCAGAAGGCATTAGTACAATAATGCTCTCGTATTTAACAGCAACGTGATATTAAGAGTGAATTTTAGTCAAATTTGTACCAGGGCCAAGCTGGAGGAGCTGTGTTTTCAGTTTTTGCTTTACTAAATACATTGTTGAACATTGTTATAAATATGATAAACAAATAGTTGCTGTAGTAACATTAAACTGCAGTGTCAACCAATCTTATGTTTGTTGCAACATGTTTCTATATTGAGGCGGGATATGCGTCAGGCCCAACTGTGCACAGAGGAACTGTTCGTGGACCAAGTGGGGAGAATGGAGTGCTTGCTCACGGTCCTGCGGAGTGGGTCAGCAGCAGAGGATCCGAACCTTCCTGAGCCCTGGCACAAACGGCTCGTGGTGTGAGGGCATCCTCGAAGGAAACGTAGAGCATCGCTTCTGTAACATCAAACCCTGCAGAGGTCAGCTAACTGGAGCAGCAGGAGGAATTCAAACTGTTCAGTGAACTCATTTTTTCTCCTACAGCATATTTGTAGGGACAAATTTCAGACTTCACTAGCAAAAAAAATCCTCTTTTGGTGTTAAAAACCTGCAGTCACACAAAGATGAATTACAGTGAACAGTTTACTGCATATTGCACCATTATTTAATTCGGAGCAAAAGCTTGTTTTTTAAATGGATTGGGTCTTATAGAATGCTTTTACTCTATAAACTTGTCTTCATTTCACCCATTCACACACACATTCATACAAGCACTACCACATCTAAGTGCTTTCTATCTAACAGTTGCACACACGTTCACCCTCAGATGAACGCATCAGGAGCAACTCAGAGTTCAGTATCTTGCCCAAGGATACTTTGGCATGCAGACTGGAGCAGCCAGGGATCGTACCACCAATCTTCTAATTAGTAGATGACCTGCTCTGCCTCCTGATGTGGCTGTGATAGTTGGCAGTAGGAATGCCTATTTATTTAGAATGCTAAAGAGATGTTATGAGAGCACAGCACCGAAGCTTTGTGTCCATCTTGTAGTTCTTCATATTTATGCAGAGAATAGCGGCTCCAAGACTTCGCACAGTCGCTTTTTGTAGATTATTCACTCCCTCATCAGTTCTGCTTGTTTTTGAATTTGCACTGCTCTTGTTCGATCATATTTGTTATGCTTGGGTTTATGAATTGGCTCATTGATAGTAGATTTCCTGCAGAACTTGTGCTGTTTTGCAGTTATGGCTTCATGGTCATTTGCCCTTATTAATAAATCTGGCGGGGTTTTTTTTCAGCCCTCAGGTTTGTAGCTTTAGTGGTAGACAAACAGTGATTACAGAAGGCCTTGAGAATCAACATGTAGATTTGAAGACTGTGAAATATTTTCACAAGTTATTCTAATATTTTTGTAATTTTTTTCTTTTAAGAGACCGGCTTTATGGGTGCTGTTATAGCTCACCTGATTAAGCAGGTCCCCCATTTGCTGAAAGGTTGCAGGGACTCTGCTCCCGAGTGTTTTCAGCATGTCTCTCTATGTTCTTGACAGTTCTCTCCAATAAAGCTAAATATTCTTAGGTTGTAAAAGAAAAGACACACATCAGACCTCACAAATGATTTGCTGAATTTAAATACCAAACACACTGGGATCTATTGGCCTGCGTTTATGCTCATTATTGTGTATGTTTGGATTGTGTAGTTGATGGGGGCTGGTCCCGGTGGAGTCCCTGGTCTCGCTGTGACAAGCGCTGCGGTGGCGGACGCTCTATACGCACTCGCTCCTGCTCGAGTCCACCACCCAAAAATGGTGGAAAGAAGTGTGAAGGAGAGAAGAACCAAGTCAAGCCTTGCAACACTAAACCTTGTGGTGAGTTTGTCCTAGCATGCCCTTGAGGTTAGCTCATGGATGAATGCTCATTAATTCAGCACATGGCTGTTTACCTATGGAAGCCTTTGTGTTGAAGAAAGCAGCACAGCCTGTGATCAGTACTCTTGGTGAGGCACATTTTGTGATGTGTGCAGCATCATGGGAAAACTCATGACCTTCTGTTTGTGTATTGTCAGATGAGAAAGGGTGCCCACCAGGCCAAGAGTTTGTGGTGTGTGCCAACCAGTGTCCACAGCGCTGCTCAGACCTCCAGCAGGGCATAGAGTGCCAGAGCAACACCGAATGTCAGCCTGGCTGCCGCTGCCCTAAAGGTACAGAAGCTGCTGCCATCTTTTTAAAAGATATGACCTGTGTGTGTGTGTGTGTGTGTGTGTGTGTGTGTGTGTGTGTGTGTGTGTGTGTGTGTGTGTGTGTGTGTGTG
>JAVDPK010002481.1:40182-55167 GCA_034780415.1 Cichlasoma orientale | reverse complement strand
TAGATAGATAGATAGATAGATAGATAGATAGATAGATAGATAGATAGATAGATAGATAGATAGATAGATAGATAATCCATATGAAAAGTTAATTCCTCTCCTAAGCTTAATAGCTGCTTTTCTAGTTTTAATAAGTAAATCTATTTCTATTCTGATCACAGCCATTAAACAATAAAAAAGTAAATATTTTGCAGTCATGCAGCTGACTAATGATGAAGCCTGAAAAAGAGTTATTTTCTTTGTTTTTTCTTCTAGGTGAGCGTTGTGAGGATAGGGGTCGAGCCTACCAGGAGAGCTGTGCCAATCAGTGTCCTCGCAGTTGCACTGACTTATGGGATCATGTGCAGTGTCTCCAAGGAGCCTGTCACCCAGGTGCACATGAATAATATCTTCCTAGTAAAAGACTTCCATTGCTTTAATATGTGGTACTAAATGTTTCTCTTTTATTTTCTGTCTTTCTTTTTTTTTGTCTCAGGTTGTCGGTGTCCAGAAGGACAGTTGTTGCAGGATGGCCACTGTGTGTCGGTGACAGAGTGTCGCTGTGGTATCCCATCAGGCAACGGGACACTGGAGTTCATCCCTAAAGAGGAGCTCACCGTGGACTGTAATACTTGGTGAGAACGGCTTTCTGTGAAGTTTGTTCTTAGAGGTGAACAGTCAGAATTTTTGTGCTGAAATTATTGTGTAGTATTGCTGTAGTTAGGATTAGTAAAGCAGTCTTTCATACTCTAGTCTTTTCAGGTGTATTATACTGAGTTCAGATGCCTTATTTTTTCCTCCATCTCACCCCCCCCCCCACCCCACCCCCCGCCCATGTTCAGTGTGTGTGAGAATGGCACTCTGGTGTGCTCCAAGCTTCCCTGTCCAGTTTATGAGCCCTGGAGTCCATGGAGCTCCTGCTCAGCTTCATGTGAGCGTGGCCAGAGAACCCGGACACGCCACTGCCAGGACGCAGAGGGCGGCCCTCCCTGTGCTGAAATCATGCAAAAAGAAATCTGTGATCTGCCATCATGTCCAGGTCTGACATAGAAGAAATATCCACCCAAAAACCTGCAATTTGACGTCGAATTCTGATATCCCATTGCATTCACCTCACGTAGTGTTACAAGGGAACGCTAAACTCCGTCTCTCTTTGCAGTGGGTTGTTTGTTGAGTGAATGGTCAACCTGGAGTGAGTGCAGTGCCTCTTGTGATGGCGGGCTGTCAGTGCGGAACAAGACAGTCCTTCAAGAGCCAGAGCCTGGTGGGACAGCCTGTGTTGGACCACTTGAACAGCACACTGTCTGTAACACCAACAGCTGCCTTCCTGGTAACACAAATGCACTCAAAACTGTGAATTTTGAACATTTGTATGTTGTGAAGTGTATACAAAGAAAATATATATGCATCAATCTCTGGATACTGATCTGTTTATAAGCGATGATGTAATTTGTTGTATGTTCCTTTATAAATGTGTGCAGAGTGTCCCAACAGGCAGGTGTTCAGTGATTGCTCAGGCTCCTGTCCATATACCTGTGAGGACTTGTGGCCACACACTCAGTGTTTACCTGGACCCTGCACACCTGGGTGTACATGCCCTCCTGGACAGGTCTGCCCATCCCTGTGTGTGTGTGTGTGTGTGTGTGTGTGTTGAACAGTAGATCTGATTCTCAACTCATTTTCTCGCTGTGCCCTTTACAGGTGTTATACCGGGGCTCCTGTGTGACTCATGCTGACTGTCCCTGCTCGCCACTCTCTTTGCCGGCTGGTTTCCAAAGCTGGAATGTCAGCGCTGAGTACTTCACAGAAGCTCTGCTGCCACCTGGAACGGCCATTAAGCACCTCTGCAATACATGGTGATCTGCTACACATGGTTTAGTCCAGTCATTCACTGATTTATCATGCAGGGTCATGCTGTAGGTAGCTAAACCAATAGTATCTGCTGAAATAGCTTTAAAGCTGTAACATTTCCATAAGGAAATATTTAAAAATGACTAGACCCATGGTATACATATTATTCCTAATGTTTCTAACAATATTCAAACCCTCCCAAAATCATAATTTTATTCACTGTTATGGTGTGTCTGATTATTTAAAGGTCCCATATCATACCCCTTCTGAAAAATGTAATGTTATATTTCATATGTTCCACAATGTGTGGAACTGATCACACATTCTGCATTCGTTTCATTATCTGTAGCTTTAAATGAAGTGAGATGTTGCTGCGAGCGCCCCTTTCTGGATAACACCTGTGTCTTTTCTGCTGATGTCACAGATACTCCTGAGAAATCAAGGAAGGCCCCAAAAAAAAAACGTTGTTAATGAAAACATAGAATTATTGTCAACAGAAGTTCTAAAAAGAATCTAGCAACAAAGTTTTGGACAAATATGAGCTCTTTGCGTAGAGTCTCTGCCCTGCAAGCACACGGTCTTGTCTCTAGTTCCACTCTGGCCTCTGATTGAGTCACTATCTCATAGCTGTTGAACAGAAGCAGGAAAGTTTTCACAGTGATGCCTGAAATTATTCATACCCCTGGCAAAGTTTGACTTAAAGTTATTGTTATTCAACCAGTAATTTTTTTGTTGACCGGAAATGACACAGGCTTCTCCCAGAAGATAATAAGACCAAGTACAAGAGGCGTCAGTGTGGGAAAAAAATATTCCTCAGCTTTTATTTACATTTGAAGAAAAAGTGGCATTTCCAAATTATTCATACCCTTCTCAATAATCAATAGAAAAGCCTTTTTTGGCTATTGCAGCAATAATTGCTCATCAGCTTTTTGCATGTCTCCACTGGTATTTTTGCCCATTTATCTTTAGCGATCAACTTTTCCCGATTGGAGGGTCTCCTTGCCATCAGTCTGATCTTTAGCTCCCTACACGAGGACTCTGGCTGCAAAACATTAATGTTTTTGTCCACTAACCATTTCTTCACCATTTTGCTGTGTGTTTTGGGTCGTTGTCGTGCTGAAATGTCCACTGGTACCCAAAGCCAAGTTTCTCTGCAGACTGCCTGATGTTGTTGTTGAGAATCTTGAAGTATTGCTCTTTTTTCATGGTGCCATTTACTGTGATTAGGTTCCCTGGTCCTCTGGCTGAAAAACACCCCCAAATCATGAGGTTCCCTCCACCATGTTTGACAGTGGGGATGGTGTTTTTAGGGTTGAAGGCTTCTCCTTTCTTACACCAAATGATGGATACATCATTGTGGCCTTAAAACAGAAGACCAGAAATCGTCTTCTTCGTCCAGATGAGCATTTGCAAAGGCCAAGCAGGCTTTTGTGTGCCTTTTCTGGAGAAGTCCTCCTTGGTCTGTGTCCGTGGAACCCATCAGTGTGCAGTGTCTGTTGGACTGTCTGCCTTGAGACGTTGCCACCAGCAGAGCCCAGATTCACCAGGGTGGCCTTAATGGTGATCCTTGGATTCTTTTTCACCTCTCTCACTATCCTCCTGTCACTTTTGACCTCGTCCTCTGAGATTTTCCACAGTGTGGAACGTCTTGTATTTTTGAATAATACTTTGCACTGTAGCCACTGGAACTTGAAAACATTTCGATATGGCCTTATATCCATTTCCTGACTTGTGAGCAACCACAATACGCAGCTGCAGGTCCTTAGTGAGCTCTTTTGTCTTAGCCAGACTGTCTACAAACCAGCTGCAGAGAGCTGCTGTTTTTCACCTGTTTAGTTGATTAAAACAGCTGCTCCCAATGAATCACGGTAATTAGAATGCTTTAGAACAGCTTGGGCTATTTGAAATGGTATAGGACTTTGGATTTTCCCATAGACTGTGTCAGTTTGCAAAGGGTATAAATAATTTTGGACATGCCACTTTTTCTTCAAATGTAAATAAAGCTGAGAAAAAATTTCCCCACAGTGATGCTCCTTGTCCTTCGTCTTATTATCTTCTGGGAGAAGCTGTGCCATTTCCGGTCGAAAATTGCTGGATGAATAACAGTAACTTTAAGTCAAGCTTTTCCAGGGGTATGAATAATTTTGGGCTTCACTGTAAGTGTGACCTTTATTGGGCAATCTGATGGCTGTAAAAAGGGAGTTAAGTTAGGTTGCAGTAAAGCACAAAAGGCAACATGAAAACACAGTAACTCTGTAACAGGCTATGACCTGTGACCTTAAATGCTGCTCAGGTAAGTCATGCAACATGCTGACAGCAAACATATGGGGGCTTTTGCACTGCCAAAGTAATCCACTAGGCCTCAGTCACTCAGATGGCGGAGGTGTTTGCTCTGGCAGGCTCAGGTCATAGCTAAGACATCTTAGTGTCTGAGTTTGCAGAAGTGGCTCTAACGAGTAAAAAATACCCCAAACTGCTGCTGCTTGTCTGGAATTTAAAATCTGATCTGTTGGGCAGCAGGAGAAAGAACCAAGAGGATGGCCCTTTGTTATGAACTGCTAGAATGGCTTCGGATACATAATTATGTTCAAAAATGATGAAAAAGGCGCTTTTGTATAATATGTACCCTTTAAATTAGTCTGGTAGGCAACTGTGTGATTAGTTCGGCCTCAGTGTTCAGTTATATACTCATCTACTTTCCTTTCATCTAATTTTACTCTCTCGACTTTTTCGAACTCCTTCCAGCGTGTGCCAAGGTGGAATATTCAACTGTACCTCAGAGCCCTGTGAGGGTGAGTGATGCTTTGTCACAGCTGCATTTCCTGAACTTTACTTTTAGCAATGAAAGCAACACTCAGCAACAATAATCTTTTTTTGAACTGTCAGGGTCGTGATAAAATTGTCAACCTATCTATAGTTGGGAACAGCTGCTGCAACAGTTGCCTCAAATAACTGAGCTACAGCCTCATCAATCAGAGCCTACAAAGGCCATTACTGGGTTTTTGTGTCACAAACATACAATTTCAAGATTATATTTTTAACTTTTATTTTTATTGCAAATACGTGTTAAAAGAGAAGATCAGATCAAAGTCAAAATGTGAACATGGGTTGTTTTGCTCCATCTGAGGTTCCTTACTTTATAAATCCTAATGTGGAATAAAGGAGGCTCTTGTTTCAGTCCCATTACACATAATCACATTTATTACTAAAATTTCAGCTCCAAATGGGATCTGTATCAGTTCAATTTTAGCCTTCTCCTCAAAGCTTTCTAAAATTACACGATGAAGGGCCTCACCATCTCACACCACCCTCGTAGATTTGGAAACGTGTCTTTGGTTGTAGTGAGTTCCTTTTTCCTGAGAACAGCGTTTAACCAAATTTAAAAGGCAGTTCAGGTATTCACCAATTTGCCACAGGTGTTATTTTCAAATGTTGCACATATATTATTGATCAAGATAACAATTTCACTTACAACTCCATTGTGGAAATCCAAATCTGGCACGATCTGTGCTCATTGTGTTGAGGAATGAGTTCTACCAGCATTTAAAACTTCAGTTTTAGGGGAGGGGATAAGCACCATGTGTACTGTAGTAGTGAGATCACACTTCATCTGCTAAAAATATGATCCTGATATGAAGAAAATCTTGCTTAATGCATCTTGAATGCTCATGAAAAGTTCATGTAAATTGATTGGTGAAGTGTATGAAAAAAATCTTAGCAGTGATCAAGACTTTGAGAACAACCTACAAAAAGTAGTACATACTTTTAATACTATACTATAAATATAGTATTAATAGAATTGTAATTAATTGTTTGCTGTCCTGTTGAACTGTCTTGTTCTCTTGTCAGAAGGGTGCTCTATGTTTGATTAGAAGATAAATAGGCAAGCGAGCCGGACAGAAGATTAGTGTTTCGACAAAGGAACTGGGGAGTGAAATGTTATCACGACCAATAAACAGATGAGAAAATATGTAAGAATAAGACCCAGGTTGTCAAATACTGGATTTTTTTCCCCACTTTTAAAAGCAAGAAATAAAATAGGACTGCATTTCATTTGTGCTTTCTTATCTTCAGTCCCCCCCGCACCTTAATTTGCAATCTCCAAGATGAAGCATAAAAAAGACAAACTGATTGGGGGTGCATTTTATTGCTTATCTCAGCATCAGTTTAACTTTGGCCTGGCTGTTGACGAATGGCTTCAGTAGAAACATGATGCATGAAACCCGTTACCAGCAAATGGTTTTTGTTCTTATTGCATTTTAATTTTGTTTTCATTGGTTTTCCAAAATAGAGTAAAAACAAAAATCTGTAATGTGTTAATTCAAATGAAGTTTTATTTAAGTTTAAAAGCTTTTCAATACTTTTACTGACAAACTTAATTGTACTTTGTAAATATGCACAAATTTAGGGTGATGAGCGCTCAACTCAACTAAAGTTGGGAAAGATTCATGTTTCCAAGATCTTCTTTCCTTTTAACAAAACTTTGTAACAGTTTTGTAACTGATGATAATAATTGTTGGTCATTTTTTCCATTCTTGCTTCATATAAAACTTAAGCTGCTCAGCAGTCTGTGGTTACCACAGTCTGATTCTCCTCTTCATGATGCACCATACATTTTCAATAGAAGATTGATCTGGACTGGCTGCCAGCCAGCGCACACACTTCATGCCTACAAAGCCACGCTGTTGTAGTCGGTGCAGAATGTGGTCTGGTACTGTCCTGCTGAAAGAAGCATGGCTGTCTCAGGAAGAGAAGCCGCCTTGATGGGAACATACATCTCTTTAAAAATCCTAATATCCACCTCAGAGTCACTGGTACTGTCACGTACATACAACTCACTCATGCAATGGTGACCATCTGAAATCTGCTCAGGCCCGGAGAACTCAGCAGCATTCCTGTACTTGTTAGCGTGTGGCTTCCTCTTTGCATAACAGATTTTCAACTTGCATTTCTGGATCCAGCGACAGACTGTGTTAAGTGACTGTGGTTTTCCAAAGCACTTGTGACCTCCAGGTAGTTGTATTTGTCACAGCAGCATGAAGGTTTATTAGGCAGTGGTGCCTGTGGGGTCAAAGATCACACATGTTCAACAGTGGTTTTTGATCTTGCCCTTCATGAGCCAAATTCTCAAAATATCTGCACAATATTGTGCAGTGTTTGTGCTGAAAGATGTGAACTCTCTGCAGTCTTGCATTGACAAATGTTCCTTTTGGACTGACAATTTTGTCACAAAGGGTTGAGCTACGACCTCTCTCACCTGCTCCTAACCAGCCTGCTTTTCACTCTCATTTTAACTCTGTCCCAACTTTTGTTGAGCGTGTTACAATCATCCAGTTCTAAATGTATATGTATTTACAAAATACTATTAGGCCGGTCAGTACAGTAAGACTACTGAAATCATTTATTTGTACTTTTTTCAATTAAATAAAAGTTCACATGAATGAACAGATCACAGATTTTTGATTGTATTAAATTTTGGAAAATATCCCAACTTTCAGAAAATGGTGTTTGTGATTTTATTTTCCTAAAACTGGTCAGTTGACTATTTTCTCCTGTTTCCTGCTTTGCTGTTGCAGATAAATGCATGTAAAGCCAGTGCTAAGACTCTTTTTTCCCACCCTCTTATGCCCTCCTAGTGGACTGCCAGTGGTCCAGCTGGTCCCAGTGGAGTCCATGTTCAGCCAGCTGTGGTACAGGTCAGCAGAGCTCCTTCAGATTTGTTGTGCAGCCCAGCCAGTATGGAGGGGCGCCATGTGAAGGCCCTAACCTCCGCACCACAACCTGCATTGCCCCTGACTGTGGTGAGTGAGAGAAAGGGAGATGGATGATATTTTACTGGTGATTATTTGTATTAATATTAGCCATAATTTTAGTCAGTGTGGAACTAGAGTAACAAAGTACATTCACGAGTAACACTACACATTTAAATACTAAGCCTTCGTTTGATTCCGCTTGTTCATTTCTCCCTGCTGATTCATCATTAAATGCTTTCCACTTTTTCCCAATATCTCCTTTCCACCCTATCATCTTCCTGTTGTATCATCTGTCCCTGTATTTTCTCCTCTCCTCCTGTGCAGTGTGTCCTGATGGGGAGCAGTGGAGGAGGACCACTTCAGAGGAGATCCCGCTGTGTGAGAGGAGCTGCCAGGACATTTACTCCTCCACTCCTGTCAACTGCAGTCACTCTGCTGAGGGCTGCGTGTGTCGGGAGGGGCTGTACCGAAACCCAGAGGGCTTGTGTGTCATCGCTGCCCTCTGCCCTTGCCATGACCAGGGCATTGTGCGGGAGGTGTGTACACGCATGCACAAAAAGTAGAGTGACATCTGCTGCCCAGCAAGCTTGGCATCTTGTACCCATTGTTTCTGCCTCCCTACCTATTAGTGTAGTGTTTACATGCCATCCCATTCAATCCCATTGTGTTATTTACTCATAAAGAAGGACCTATTAGAAGATGAGTGACAAGCTCAACAGGACACATTACACCACAGTGCCCCTCCGGCCCTCAGCCTCATCAATTATGTAGGAAGTCAGCACTTGGACCGCAACTGGGCAAGCCTGCCAGGAATTATTTATGAAGGAGTGGGTATTAGAGGATTATAACAATTAATCTTACCCTGACAAGAGGTCAGGTCTGCTCTTCTTTCTTCCTCAGGTCTTTCTCTTTAATTTTCTCTGTCGTTCTTTCTCCTCTCATAGATTTTCCTTTAATTTTCTCTATTTTGTCAATTTGTCATTCTCTCCTTCCATTTTTTTGATTCATTTTTTCCCTCAACGTTCCTCTTTTTCTTTTTTCTCTCCTTTTAAGTTATTCTCTTTAGTCTTTCCTTCTGCCTACCTACTCTTTCTCTCTCTTTCTCTAATTATGAGTCTTGCCCACATAAAGACCCTCTATGGTTTTCTAATCAGCCACCCCATGACTCTTATACCAAATGGCTCAGAGTAACCTGAAAAGCCACTTCCAGGCGGGTGCTTGGTAAAACTGAGCACAGTTATTCCCATATGTAACATATACACACAAGATACAAAGTACTGGGCCACCCATACATTACAGCTACAGGAGCTGCTTGGCCATGGAAACCCATACTGTGAAGCTCCCGGTGCACAACCTTTGTGCTGATGTTAATGCCAGAAGAGGTTTGGAGCTCTGCAGTTACTGAGTCAGCAGAGTGTTGGCAGCTCTTATGCACTCTGCACTTCAGCACTCAGTTCTATAACTTTATGTTCTCTGACACTTATGGCTGAGTTGCTGTGGCACCTAAATGCTTCCACTTTGTGATAATACCAGTTACAGTTGACCGTGGAATATGTAGGAATGAAGAAATTTCACAAACTGACCTGTTGGAACAGTGGCATCGTTTTGCAGTACCACACTCAATTCAGTGAGCTCTTTTACAAGCGCTTGTAAAGGCTGCATGATTTCGTATGCCTGTGGCAGCGGGACTGAAGACACCTGAATTCAGGGATTAAGAGGTGTGGTCCAATACTTTTGTCTATATAGTGTATGTCTGTACAATGCATTATTATAATTACAGCATCATAATGTGCCACAGTCAGCTACAATCCACAAGAGTTTGGGTGGGTTAATTGGAGAAATTGCTCCTGAAACCCTAAAACCAGTTGCACTTTCATCAAACCTGCACTCCTGCCAGTGTGCATGCAGGGCAATGGGCTGTTGAGGCATCAACCCAATTACAGCATCTGGTGTATAAATATGGATATTGTGTGTGTGTATGTGTGTGAGCCAGGCAGGATCAGAGTGGGAGGAGGACTGTCTGTCGTGCAGCTGTGTGAACGGGAGAAAACTGTGCCGGCTGAGGTGCCCTCCACTTTACTGCGATGAGGTGAGATACAGAAATTCACTCTCTAAAGCAAAATCAATCTGATGATCAGTTTTACCTTTGTTTACTGATGCGCATCAACATGGGAGGTAATCATAATAAATATGTGACAGCAACATCAGGAAGAAGGAACAAGAAACCTGAGATGAAGGCTTCCACACAGAGGCACGATTAGTCTCTCAGATAAACACATCAGTCCAGTCAGCTGCCACAGCTGCCCCAGGGTGCTACCATCCACCTAACTAATCTCTGGAGGTTGCAAACATCTAAATTACTGAGTGAGGGAGAAAATGCTCGACTCGCTCAAGAACGTGTGGGATGTTGGCTGAAGCAAATCAATACCTGACTCTCCAATCCTCCCACGAGCCTGCCCTTTTGTCATTACCATACCCTTCTTCCTCCTGTGACACACTGGATACTTATTCAAGTATAATGCAGTTTTGTTCATTTCTACTTTGTGCCTTCACTAACTAACTAAATTAGGCATGATCTTGTATAAATGTAAGGGGAAAAAAGGCTTTCAGTTTCTTATAGACTTAGCCTAAAATTGGTTTATGTTTAAATTATATTAGCTTGTGCGAAAGTTGAAATAGAACTGATTGATGCATTGAAGGATTTTAAATGATTTGATTTATTTGTTTTTTGGGGGAGAAGTACTGCAGGAGGGTCAATCCACTTTGTAGATTCTGTGGCAGGAACAAAGGAGCCGGAGAGTAAAATGTACAGGTGCAGGAAAACCATCTTTAGTGTCACTATAGATTTTTGTTCAGGGTTTCTTACCATGTCTCTTGAAACATTGAATAACTTTTAATTACATTATGTATCAAACATATGGCACCATATGTAGAGCTGCATACTCTATGGCCTTTGCTGATGGTCAGAATAACTTTGCTCTCTGACTCCCCACGCTTAGTCATACATGAGTTAATGTCTGTTCATCCAGGGGAAGTCAGTGCAGTTGCTCTGTACAGCCCAGAGCAGATGAAGAAACTCTTCATCAAATATTAATTCAGTTTTTTATTCCTTAAGGCTGTTGGAACTTTCGGTACCACATAAATGGAGATTCTGTTCTGCTCTGTGTGACAGTGTTTAAATAAATATTGGCTGCGGAGGCATCACATCATGTTCTTTTACCACTAAAACTTTTTTCTTGCAAACTTAATTTTCATTACTTCGCTCTAATTTTCACCCTTTTGCCGTTTCCTTGTTTTTCTCACATAAAATAGTTTCCTTTTAAAATAATTTTACAAAGGAATTTCTTCTTATTTAATTCGTTCATGACTTGGTGTTTGTGTCATTGTAGAAAGTAAACAGAACTCCCAGTAATGGTCCTTTGTGGCAGGATGGTGGAGGGCACAAAGAAAAAGATAAAAGGGGGAAATAATTTACGGGTGGAATTCTGCAAAATAACTTGGTGAACAGCACAAATCAGGGTTGGTTTGTCAGTAAAGATTAGACACAGCAGCAAAATGTTTTGGTCCAAGCAAAAACAGTTTCCACATCTTGTGGAAGTATTTCTGTGAATATTAAATCTGTTCTAACTTAGCAACAGAAGGTGTCTCTCTGAGTCACCTTCTGAAACAGATGGGCAACAGACACTTCCAGTTTAGTAATATTAACTTGGTGTTGCCTGCTTCTAGATCTTGCTTTGATGGGAGGAAAGGGCCATTATCCAATCAGAGTGACCAAACATTCCCAAATTACAACCTGACTGAATTCTGTGCTGTTTGGAAAGCTGCTGAGTGTGATAGTGCTCCTTCACTAGTATCACACACAGGACAAACGTCTGTGTACTGGCCACACCTTCCTCCCACGCTTTCTTTCTCTCTTCAAACTCATGATTAGAACATGCTTCTATCAATATCGCTCCATGTTTTTGCCGACATTTCATTTTCATTTCAGTCCAGTGCTTCACTGACCACCTGCAAATAAGAAAATAAGAATTATAAAATGATATTTGTAAAGGAAATTAACATAATTAGCATGCATTTATTTTACAAAATAAAATAACAGCTTCAGTGGGACTCAAACTCAACACTCCAGTGCAACTGTCTCAATGTACAGTAAGTGAGAAGATATTCTGCGTGTAATTTGGGTTGAGCAGACACTTTAAATCTTCTCACCATGGTGATGAAGTTCAGATGAGTTGCAGTAGAAAAGTTAGCTGTCTCATCCGTGACACAGTAAGCTGAATTTATATCTTCAGCAGAGCAGCGCTGTGTAAAGGCCAGTGTAAAAATACATTCAGCTGACAACCAGAACCTGAAGGGCGAGGTTGATTGCACAGCAAGCTCCACAAAGTCGACGGTCCTCCCAGTGCTCCACCTGTGGTGTACACAGTTCTTTAGCACAATGCACTCTGTCTCTGGAGGGGCTCAGTTGTGTAACTACTGATACTTGAACTTTCAAATAACTCCTAGTGAACTGAGTTATGCCTCAGTGAAAGCCGTCCTTATCCAAAACAATATGAAAAGGTCATTTAATGCCTTGCCTTCCCTCTCCTGATAGGCTGAGAATGGGTTACCGTCAGTGTGCTTTGTTATTTGTGACCCAGCTTACAGTTAAACATGTTTAAAATTGAAATCTCTAAGCTGCTGCACGGACTCTGCTGGGAGGCTCATTTCAAGGCAGCGTATCGAAGGCTCTGTTATAATACAGTACGTGGAGATAAAAGCTGTCAGGATGCTTTTCTTCTCAAACTTTGCTTGTTTCTTTTTTCCATACAGCACAAATGAAAAGAGCTCCAGCCTGTAAACATCATGCATTTTATTACCCTTTACTTTAATGTTCAGTTCCCTTTTCTTTGAAATAACCAGGAAGTTCTACCTCTTTCTATCTCCTGCTACATCATACACAGACACATGAAATTTAAAAGACTTAGTTGTCTTTGTGACCTTTCACCCTTTTAAGTGAGTGGTCTCCTCCATCCCTGAGGGAAGGCTGGCGGCAGTGCAGAGTGGGAGGAACAGTTCTTGGGGTGAACAGTTGAGAGCTGTGTGTGTGTGTTTGCGTGTCTGTGCTAGAGACATGGTATAGATGGGTGAAGTTTTGGGGGCGGATGCTATTGTTCGGGTAGTTGAATCCTGCTGTCATCCATGTCTGTGTGTGACTTTGCATGCTAACAGCAGCTATTCCCAGGCACCTTCATATCTCTGGACTGTTCTGGATTTCTCTTTACTCGCTCTGTCTTTGTCCTGTGTGTCCTTACGTCACAGTTTCTTTCATGCACTATTTTTGGTCTTTATGTCTCATTTTCTGCTTCTTATTTCTGTCCCTTTTCCAATCTCTTTGGCCGGACTCTCTGTCTCTCTGCCTGCCTGGCTGTAAGTCATTTTCTCCCTCTCCATCCTTCTCTCATCATCTGTTTATGTAATCACTTGTTTTGTAAAAGATCGAAATAGATACATGTAATTACACATTAAATTCCACCGCTACACAGTTGTTATGCAGGGGACAAATAGCTATAGATAAACTATTTTTTGTTTCTTGCTGTATATATGTTTATTTTTGTGAAGCATTTTAACATGGTAGTCTCATTTTTAGAGCCAGCCTCAAGTGGCCATGCAGTTATTGTTACTTCCTTGTCTGCCAGCTGAAGTTCTCTTTATGTCTGTTTTATGTGAGCATAAAACTATAGACCAGTTTGGTGGTGGCTCAGTAATATCCACGCAGAGACACACAGACCTCTACAGGCTAGGCAACGGCACCTTGACTGCCATTAGGTGTTGGGGAAAAACCCTTGGACCCATAGTCAGACCCTACATTGCTGCAATGGGTCCTGGGTGGCCCTGGCCACATATGGCGAGAGCAGTTCCTGGAGGATGAAGGAACTGACACCACTGACTGGCCCCCATGCTCGCCTGACCTAAATACAACAGAACACCTCTGGAACATCATGTTTCAGTCTGACGCCACCAGGTTGCACCTCAGACTGTCCAGGAGTTTAGTGATGCTCTGGTCCAGCTCTGTGAGGAGATCCTCCAGGTGAAGCCTAGGAGACAGCTGCTGGCTGGATCTGCTTACGCTGACATCTGTCAGTGAAGCCGGGCATGCTTAACTTTAAAACTTAGCAAAAACCAAACGGGTCACTTAAAAAAAAGAGAGAAAATCACCCTCTGAGCAGTTATTATAAAGATGTTATAAAATTAGCTAAAGAAACCGAAGCATGTAAATTAAGAATCAGCTTGTACTGGCCATCACAGAAATCATACTTTTTGGCATTGGCTTCATTTTCCAGTGTCAGAGACTGATGGTTGGTTCGTTGTGGGCAGTTAATGTTTTTTTGTATATGCGCGATGTGTATTCTCACTTTTAATGAAATGTCTGATCTAAGTTGTTAGTAAATATTGTTTTTCACAGACTGTTGTGTTGTAATATTCAGCTGTGTGTTTCAAAGTTAATAAAACAAATGATGAAATTGCTTTCTCAGGGGGAGGTGAAGGTGGAAGAAGCAGGCAGCTGCTGTCCAGTCTGCAGAAAGCACTTTCCAGGTTTGTTAAAGCACGTCACCATTTAACAGTTATGTTAAAGCAGATATTTATTCCGTGGCTGTTGTTCTATCAAATTCCATAATCTTCTTCATTTTTAAACTATCAGTGGATGCGGTAAAGTAAGGCTTCCTTGATGATGATAATATAAAACAAAAGGGGCAATTAAAATACAAGTTACTGTAAAACAATCTATTGTCAAACACACAAAGTCACTGTGGTCCGTTTGTTCCAATATCATGGTTTCCAGACCACTAAATGGATTTGAATGTGCTTTAGTTCAGTTTAGAGAAGGCTAAAAGCGAAGTGCTGCAGTCTCCAATTAGTGGGAGATTACATTACTTAACCTACACTGGAGCTTTAATCTCTCTCCCAGTGGAGGAAATGTCATGGCAGTGTCACCCTGCCTTCTGCAATCAGCTTTCTGCTCTGTCTCCTCCTTTCTTTTCTTTTTTTCTTTTTTTTTTTGTCATTTTCACTTTAATTTCATGCAAATTCGAAGAAAATATCTTCTATAAATGAGTGCTTCTAGATTATTCTCTCGTTGACTTGTGCTCAAACCCTTTTTGCTTTGTCCTGTGTCACTGTATCTCTTTTCTTCTGTGTTTGCATCAGGTGAGCCTGTGCCAGAGTGTCACCGCCATGTGCAGGTCCGGAACATCACTAAGGGAGACTGTCGACTCGACAATGTGGAGGTCAGCTTCTGCCGGGGACACTGCCTGTCCAGGACCGATGTCATCCTGGAGGTACAGCAATTACACACACACACACACACACACACACACACACACACACACACACACACACACACACACACACACACACACAC
>JAVDPK010002481.1:16711-34134 GCA_034780415.1 Cichlasoma orientale | reverse complement strand
CCCCCCCCCCCAACATAGTTGTCGCTCAAGTTTTTCCACTTATTTGTTCATTTCTTCACATCGATTCAGCAATCTCGCTGCAGGATTTTGCTGACATCTGTGTGTCCTTATATTGATGCTATGATTATTATTCCTTATATTGAGACAATGATTGTTATTCTCTCACTGATAAATTAAAAAACTGTGTCATAATAGTGGCCGGAAATGCACGAGAGGAACCGAAGGTGCTAAACAGGCCAATCACGATCGTTGCGGGCTGTATCGCCCTGACATGTAGTTAAATTACTCAGAAGGTGCAGGTCAGGTTATGATGTAGGTTATGGCGTAGATTTCACACTCAATAATTAACACATAATGCACCTGCACAAGCCTAAGTGCCAGCACGTCATTGGCCACTTACCTGGGTTAGGTTATGCTGTAGGTCCCGCAAAGACAACACTGCAGAATATATCATTGCTACGAGTATACTTGCAGAACATAATTTGACAAAATAATTTTAATAATAAAGATGCTTTGTGCCAGTCTGTGGATTGAACTTGTTTGTCCAGCACATCCCACAAATGGTTGATTGGACTAAGATCTTTTTTTTTAGTCAAAACCTCAAACTCATTGTTGTGCTCCTCAATCCATGGGCCAGCCTTACACGGGGAACATGATGCATGTGGCTGCCCATGACCCTGTCGCTGGTTCTCCAATGTTCCTTCCTTTTCCCTTGGTCCACTTTAAATAGATACTGATAACTGCAGCCTGGGAACACCCCACAAGAGCTGCAGTTTGTAGATGCTTTGACCCATTCATCTAACATCACAGTTTGGCTCCTGTCAAACTCGCTTAAATTCCTACGACTGCCCATTTTTCCTGCTTTAAAACATCAACTTTGAGGACAAAATGTTCACTTGCTCCTAATATATCCCACCGACTAACAGGTGCCACGATGAAGAGATTATCAGTGTTATGTACATCACCTCAGTGCTCATAATGTTGTTAAATGCCTGTTAAAAAGTTAAGATTTATGCAGGTTCACCGACATTTATGGAACAGAGTGCTATTCTTCTTTAGTTGAAGCTTTAGGCTTGTTGCAAGTTTGGGACACACTCCTATCAGTGATGTCACCGCAGATGAATTTTGAGGAGGTTTTGTTCCATTTAGTGTCGTCAGTGGTGAGGAAACCTGTTAAAGTGGAGCACAGGCGTTATGTAAGGTGGTAGGTCCATGTATGACATGATAATAGATTTAGTTATTGGCACACTCACAATGGAAACGTTGATAGGGTCAGAATGGATCCAGGACTTTCATGCCCAAGACAAGCCTTCTTTTTTCATGGTGGAAATTAGATAAAGAAATCAGCAATTCAGGTCTTACTATAGTTTTAATATTATTGACATGTTATTGATCAGTGTCCTCAACAATATGTCTGTGGTTAATTAAATACACCCCCTGATTCATCATTCTGGCCCACTGTTCCTTACACGTATTAGTTCATTAAGGTTTGTGGGCATTTATACAAAGCCCTCATGTTCCCGCTACAGCATTTCACTCGGGTTGAGGTCTGGACTTTGACTGGGTCATTGCAGCACCTTGATTCTTTCCTTTTTCTGCCATTGTGTTGTAGATTTACTGCTGTGCTCGGGATCATTGTCCTGTTGTATGACCCAGTTTCAGCCAAGCAGCTACCAAGCTGTGGTAGACTCAATGACTGCAAAGTGTCCAGTTCCTGTAGCTGCAAAAAAGCCCAAATCATCCCCCCTCCATCGCCATTCTTGACAGTTGGAAAGTGTTGTTTGTGCTGATATGCTGTGTTTGGCTTTTGCCAAATGCGGTTTTGTACATTATGGCCAAACTTTGATCTCATCTGTCCAAAGCACATTGTTCCAGAAGTTGTGGTTTGTTCAGATGCAACTTTGCAAACATGAACTGTGCTGTCATGTTCTTTTTAGAGAGAAGAGACTACTGTAACCCTTTCAAACCATTCATACTTGTTTCTGTTTTTTTCTAATTATACTGTCATGAACTTTAACATGTAACATGCTAACTGAAGGCCTGTAGAATCTGAGATGTAGAGGCTTTTTTGCAATTTATTTGACCACTGCAAAGTCTGACCTGAGTGAATTTGCTGGGATGTTCACTCCTGGGAAGACTGGCAACTATCTTGAGTGTTTTCCACTTGTGAGTAATGATTCTCGCTGTAGAATGATGGACTCCAAATTGTTTGGAAATGGAATTATAGCCTTTCCTAGATTAATGTGCAGCAAAAATTTTTCCCTAAGATTATTACATCCACCAAGGAGGCCATGTTTTTGGTGCGTGCATGCTTGTCATTCTGTCTGGAAACATGAAATCTCGAAAAGTTTTGAACGAATTCTGATAAAACTTTGTTGGGGTGTAGAGGGCGGTCATGTTAACGATCCATTAAAATTTGGCTCACATCCACCAAGGTCTTCAAGTCAATGATTTATTCGTCAAAACTTGACAGGCCTTATAACTTTTTACAGGTGTGGTGGTTATTGTCAACATAGAGAATTTAAAATTATGTCACAATTGAACTCTGATCTTATTGTTTCACACACGGCTTCTGCATTTTGGCTTAGCTTTTGCTAAATAAACACCATGTAATGTATCATGTTTTGTAGTTCATCTGACAGAGAATTTATACTTCTGCGTTAAATCTATATAGGTATAGGTACATCAGAACTGCAAGCCCCTCTGAACCCTACCACATGACCTATCCCATAACCTGATATGCACCTCATTGCGTCGATGCTGCCTGTGACTATTGTGATTTGTCTGTTCAGCAACGTTGATTCAGTTTTATTTACTGTTGATTCCTCCTCTGCCTTTCTGACTACTTTTTTTACACCACAGTTTTTGAGTTGATCAGTGAGGAAATAATCACTGACTCAATATAAGGACTCACATATGTCAGTAAATTCCTGCAAGGACATTACCAAAACCAATCGGAATGGATGACAAATATGTTTGCCTCCAGGGAAAAAAGAACCTGACCACAACAAAGAGTGGAGAAAAAAGAGTCCCAGCATTTAATTTGTTTCTATTGTGGTTGACACCACATATAAAACACCAGGACACGACCACAAGGTAATTAGCACGTATGCACAAGCATGAATTCTGGCAATGGCGTCGCCCACTTATGTAGGTTACATCACAGGCTGTACAAAGATTCACCACAGAAGTCCTCATTTTAAGACCTACCAAGAACCAGAAGATTTTTACTATGTCTTGATACATAAAACCTTATAAAGAGGGTGTACTTTCTTTTTACAGTGACTGTGCGTGTTTGCACATCATGTATTTTGAGAAATTAATGACACAAACCTTCATTGTGGTCAAAAGCGAAGCATACGCTGCTTTGTGTCTCAGACTGAAATGAAACAGAAACCACAGCTGTGACGTATGATTGGCACGTGACAGCACTGGAGCGAGCTTAAAGTGCTGGTCTGTCTGTTTTCAAGGAGCAGCCAAAAAAGATGTCCAAGAATAAAACTATGAAGCTGGAAATGAGCAGACTTTGCCCAATTTTTGCAGCTCAGCAATTCAAAGTGTTACTCAGCCATCATCTCTCTCTCTTCTTCTCGCGGCCCAATTTCTTGTTCATTTTTTATTAACACAAGGCTGAACCACAAGCATATGGCCGCTGACACTTACATACATTTCTGGAGATTTACACACACTTAGCAAAACATAAGCTCGCCTTGTCCCGTCATAAATCATTTAATCAAGGATCCCACCTCTGAAGCAATTATGTTGTAATCCATTCATCAACATGGCTGATTGCGTTAGTTAATTGCATAGAGCCACATATGACACAGAACCCCCCCCCCCCCCAGCTCAAATTCCCCTCCCAGTTCTATTCTTCCATGGACATCATTTTTGATGGATTTGGATGATGCTGTGATCGGTCTTTGATAGTACACACACACACACACACACTCGACAGGGTTTTTTAAATTTTTCATCTGATGCTCTTGTTTCTTATTACAAACACAAGACTAAAGATGGCTTAAAATCATTTCTATACCTCTGCATTGGATTCATTAGTAGAGTTTGCATATGGAAGCTGAGCTATCCCAAGATTTATCAAGCGCTGCTGTGCCGGCACATTTCAGAATTAAGCTAAAATGCTTTACAGACACTTGGTCTCAATCTGTCATCCCGTAGAGAGAGCAGTTTTCTTTTTGCTGAATGTGTTAAGTTCTTTGAGAGAATAACGGTGAAGATATGACACCAGTTCACTGTTTCTTTTCTCCACAGGGGGTGATCTGTCCAGACGCTGAGCGAGTCTGTTAAATGTGTCTGTGAGCTGAGTGTGTCTGTGAATGCACTACAGAGAGGAAAGTATCAAGTCCAAACCATGCAAGAGCACCTCACTAAAAGCCAGCTGGGTGATAGATGGAGGACTTCGGATGGATGAGTGGAAAAAGTCTCTGTTGATAAACACACTGCTCTGTAGTTCTTAGTCATCAAATGACTGAATCCTACTGCTGATAGTAGATTTCTCAAATATTCTTCAGCCTGTACAGTCTGCTCTGTATTTATAGGTTAAAGAACCTATGCTATGATCTCTAATGCATTAAACAATGTTTCATATGTATGTTTGTGTATGTATATGTAGCAGCTGTCGTCTTTAAGTCTGATTTAACTTAACAGTAGCTAGTCAGATATATTTACATGTTTACAGTGCAGTTCTGATGGGCTGGTCAATAAACATTTTCTGTACATGGACAATGATGTCATCAGTCTCTTTTAAGAATCCTTTTCTAAGCAGTGTTGCCAGCATATACATCAAAAACGTCTCTTGGTTTGTGGGAAGCACCCCGTTAGCTTGTGCACTGTAATTAACACGGACATACTGGACTGCTAAAGAAATAAAAGTGCCTTTAAATGTTTATAAGATATATAATTATGATTATTTTCAGGACTGGCCCAGTGTTTCATTCATGAGCTCACTGACAATGCAGATTCTTTTCATATATTCATACATTGAAACTGTGCTCCCTAAACAAAGAGTGGCCTCTTTAATCCAGAATTAAGCAGCTTTGCTTGTAATGCCGACTTCAACAAACTTGCACTGTTCTTCTATCATATTCACATCTGAAGGCTGGAAGTGCAAAAAACACAAACACATATCCTGGTGGATATTTCCAAAGCTTATATAACACATTTAAAAATCCTATATTTGGCACAAAAAAAAAAAACATATTGGTATTTATTTGATTTTAATTGGTTTGCATCAGTTGTGAAAGATACAGAAAACCATTTGCACCCACAGCCATCAGGCTTTTCAGTTCTCATACAAACAGCAGATGGGCTATTCAAACATATGAATTTCCCTCTGGGATCAATAAAGTTTTTCTTATTCTTATCACTCAGCTGTCCAGAAAGAGTCGGTCTCCTGGCTGTAAGACAAGCCTTCCTACTTTCGATCTAGCTTTTGAGTCATCTTTAAAATAAAAATAATTTTTATCCAATTCTTTGCAAAGGTGACCCCCCCCCCCCCCCCCACACACACACACACGTTTCTCTTGGTTGCTTCTTGCAGCTGCTCCACCTTTCCCTAATACACACTATTTGTGCTCACAGTTTAATTTACCACTGAGATGTTCAGCCATCGTAAGAAGATGTAGCTTTTAATGGATGTGCCAAAGTGATGCCTGGAGGTTTTTCTCTTCTTTTATTTCAGTCATTTATTCAATATTTTGCGAGGCACAAATACATCAGGAATTCATCAAAGAGCTTTAGTTTCATATTGATCACTGTGTACAGCTTTGTGTGCAGCAGTCAATACAAAAAGAATATGACAGGCTGTGACTGGACCCATCCATAAAATGAAATTTCCTTTTTCTTTTCCTCCCTCCTCTCTCATTTCCCCCTTCTTGCTTCCTCTGTCCTTCCTTCCTTCCTTCCTTCCTTCCTTCTCTTCCTCCTTCCTCTCTCTTTTCTTGACTAAATAAGGGAGTTGTGAGGGTAATGCCTCCTCTGGCTTTCAGCTGCTTTAGTAAGTACTACCGGAAGTAATAAGAGCAGTAACTGATGCATTTTTAATTCATACTGTCACATTTTGATAGATAGTTCTTCAGTCCGCGTCCAACTGCAAGGCTGCCATTTATCACGTGTAAAAAACCGATGCTGGAAAAAAAAAATGCCTTCATGGAGCTGTGCAGGTAATTTTGATAAATGCTTCCACAGAGCAACAGAGAGACTCCAGGCCTTTGTTTGCCACTACTGAAAGCAAGGAAATATTCCTCAGTCAAAGCCCGTTGCAGGTGATGTGGTCTAAAATCTTGTTCTAATGGACTTAAAGGGATTCAGGGAAGAACGCTTTGTCTGCTGTTGCCTTCAAGGGCATTCAGAAAATTTAAAACTTTGAATTGGCTGTTTTCTGTTTGTTTACATTTGTCATGCCCAGGACACTCTTGAAAAGAGATTTTAATTGCAATGCGTTTTTCCTGGTTAAATAAAGGTTAAATTAATAAAATAATTGAAATAATTAAAACAAGATCACAGTTTTCTTTCTTTCTTTCTTTCTTTCTTTCTTTCTTTCTTTCTTTCTTTCTTTCTTTCTTTCTTTCTTTCATTCTTTCTTTCTTTCAAAGATATCAGTTCGCTAAAGCTGCTTTTACATTATTTTCACCTTGTTAGTGTCCCCAACGGATCACATGAAGAGGCAAAACTACTCACGCTCCCATTAGCTTGGAAATCAGCACATAAATAAGATGGTGACCGGCATTTCACTGTTCCTGATTTCTGAACTCATCTTTGGGACATAACAAAACATAGCAATTTACACAGTGCGTAGAAAATGAGTTTATCTCCGTTTTCGTTTATCTCAGCACAACCGCTCAAGCCTTTTTTCCCTCTCTCTCAGAATAACAATATTTACACCATCAACCGTTTATCACAAGAAAACAAGCTTGTCAGTTAAATAATTAACTTGTGATAACGTAATAATAGTATTAATAATAATTATTGCAAGCATGGCCATACTTGCCGAGAAGTAAAATTAATTAAAGCCAAAAGAAAAGGCACTTATCAAAATCAGTTTGTATTACATGTGATTAGATATTAGTATGGTGCCATAACAGAACGGGGTTTAATTACAGATATAAAATTTGGTAATTTTAGATCCGCCAAAAGCAAAATACCCGACACTTCGTGAAGGCATCATCCCCAGCTTGACGGAAGGGGGAACCCCGACGCCGTGTGACGTAGCTGAGCAGGCCGAGTGGTGAATCCCCATCCGACCCTCCCTAAAGCACAATAAAGAAGCATCACCAACGCGTTTAAACGGGTTATTCAACATCCACAGCAAACTCACTGATTCAGGAGCAGCTGAGAGAGAGAGAGAGAGAGAGAGAGAAAGAGAGAGAGCAAGAGAGAGAGCGATGCTTCACTTCACCGCAGGTGAATTTTCATTTGTGAGCTATGGATGTAGTATTTTGTTCCACAGAGGAAGCAGTGCTGTAGGGGCGGCCAGAAGGGCGTGGATGTAAACCGAATCCCTCCCATAGCTGAAGAGGACAGGTAACGCAGCACAAAGCCGAACACCTGTTAACAACAGCAGCCTTTCAGAACAGGTGTGTGATGCATTTTATCCACCATCACCTGCGCCACACACACTTAAACCCTAACGTTAATTATCTTGAGGATCATTTTTTAAACTAGTTTCCTCCAATTGTGACAAATGATCTTTTTTTAAATCAATAAAATCATTTCTAAATCTCATTAATGATATTTGGACCAGGTTTGAAGCAACCAAAAGCCACTATTTGGAAAGCTCTTGTAGGTGTAATAAGCAGTTTCCTTCTGGGGTAAGGAGAATGTGGATAGCCGAGAGCGCGTCTCCTTCTCCATCCATCAAGGGTGAGCTATTTCGCTCCTGATGAGTAAAGGGTTAAAAAGAGACGCAGCTAGAAGCCAGCGGAGCTGAAGTCATCTGGCAGAGCGCACAGTGAGAAGGAGGAGAGTGATACAGTGAACACCTCCTAAAAACACTGATCTAAGACGCTTCAGGCTGCTGTTCTTGTTCTCTGCTGGTTTCATTTAACCAATCCTGTGTTCTTTTCCTCCCCAGTCAAACACACTGAGATTCAGATGCCGACAGAGGAGGTGGAATGAGAAAGAAATAAAGACGCGCAGCCCAGCGCCCCAGCTATGGCTCCAAAGAGGTTCGTTGGAAAGCTCGCCCGGTCTGCTTCACGGGAGCGAGTTATAGAGCAGGATGAGTGGTCTGCTGCGCTCCAACGAGTGTGAGAGCAGGAGAAATATCACCTGACAGGCGGCCCTCCCCTCTGGGGGACAGAAACAGACACTCTCGCGCCTCTCAACCTGGAAACTGGAGGGCGAAAACGGCTCAGATCCGCAGTGCCTACCGTGCGCCTTCTTTCCAGAACGCTCCTCATCCTCACTTACTCTTGGAAAGAGAAGCCACTTTCTCTGTGGCTAACTTGGGAAAACTTTGGCCCCCGGATTACTGCCTCTGAGCCTGGCGGTGTAGTGTCCATGCCGGGAGCGCCGTGAGCATCGTGCGTCCGGCTGCGGAGATTGGAAAAGCAGACTCGCTGAGATATTATTAAAAGTCCCGCAAAGTCTTTCACAGTTCAGGGGCCACAGCAACGAAGATGCCAGTCCGGAGGGGCCATGTGGCTCCGCAGAACACCTTCCTGGATACCATCATCAGGAAATTTGACAGTCAAAGTAAGATCATAGTTTTTCCTCTTTGATGTTTATCTGAGCGCCCAGCCTGCTTTTCTTTGATCAAAGCCCAGCGGTAATAATTGATTTACGGACTCAAGAGCTGTTAGAAATAGCATCCTAATGAGGTACACTTTGAGGTGACATTTTGTTTCCCAGAATTAGCCTCAATTATGGTGTTCCCTAAAGCATGGTTAATAGCTGTGATATGTCACAAGGGTGGGAACTCTATGATAAATGAAAACAAACAGAAATCGGGCAAAACTCAGGAAACATCTTCTCCTTGAAAGGATCCCACTCAGGCTCACCTGAAGAGCCTGTTTTTTTTGTTTTTTTTGTTCTCACCAAAGTGATTTCTGATCACAGCAGCAGCGGCTTGTGTTGAATTATGTGCTCCTAAATTACACCTGGAGCCTTTTTCTAAGGGTTAGTTTCTGCAAATTCTCCTTTACTTTGATGCCACCTCACATCTGCAACACTCAGACACACTTACTTTGAGAAAATCTGATTTATCCCAAGTTAATGTTTATATCCAGTAATCACTGGACACTAATAAACCTTTCTGACTGTATTTTGTTGGCCTTCAAAATCTCTGTATCCCATTGATCAATCTTCAGCAAGCTTCAAAAACAAACAATATATCTGAACTGCTGAATTTTGCATAATAGCCCATGGGCATGAAATTCAAAGCTGTCTGTATTTCAGAACACACAGACTCCATCCGTCCCCACTTCCCTGTGGCAGTTTTATCTCTGATGCAAATCATGCATGTTGTTTCCATCCCTGAACGTGTGACCAGACTTCAGACGTGCCTCAGCAGCCATGAACAGCACGTTCGCTACACCTCAGGGCAGATGAAGATGAGGATGATGATGGTTGTGGTGTGTGTGTGTGTGTGTGTGGGGGGGGGGGGTGTAAGGGATTGAAATGCTTCTTTAAAATGTCAGTTCCTGCAGGGCGGATAAGATAAACATGCAGATGTTGGCTGAATCTTTGCTCAGGAACCTCCTGTCTAAACACAGAAAACACGCTGCCTGCCTGCTACCATGTGCCTTGCTCTTGGGTAGTTTGCAAGTCTGCTTTGGAAAAGCCAGTGATGTCTCGCTGCGCTCTTAACAGAGTCACGACAACAGCAGAAAATGCAACAAGGTGTTACAGAGGTGGATCTGGTGCAAAATATAAAACAAACAAACAACAACAACAAAAAAGGCTGTTTCCTCACACAGAGGTGCTGAGAAGCAACTCCACACATGTGCAGTCAAGTTGAATAATTGACGCTGGAGTTGGGCAATTGACATTAATCCTGTAGTGCTTAGTTTTCCATCCTGATAAGCGTGGATGACTCTGCAAAGGTGAACATATTCAGCTGTTCACTGGAACGCTGCCGACTCACTCCACTGTGTTCATATCTGAGACGTCTCTTTCCTGAGGATTTGCATTTGGTTCGGCCTGTGGCAGGAAGCTTTCCCGTGTTTATGACAGAGGTGGAACGAGCCAAATAACTTCACACTGCTGCTATCTGAATGCTTTCCCAGAGTCATTTTCTATAACTATTGAAGGTTTATAGTCGGGGTAACCCTGCATGCTGCTGGTACTGTTGTGATGGTGTCTATAATGGGCGTGGGCAATGAGCAGGGAGACATAGAGGAGGAGTGTAAATGGATACCAGCAGGTGTTTAGAAAGCCCTAAAGTGGTTGAAGTAAAATGCACTGAAAGTTGAAATGAATAAAAGTGAGTTTATCTGAAGCATAGTGGAATGGCACGAAAATATTCATGAATATTTCTTTAGCTGCATGTGTCTGAATCCATGCTTACCTCACAGCTCCACATCAGTGAAGCCTGAGCCCCTAATCTTAACTTTTCCATAGCTCAGTAAACTACTGTTTATGTCAGCCAGACTCTGCTGTGTTTCCACGCAGCGATGCTCTGCGCATGTGCACACCTGATCTTTGCTATTGCTTTATAAGAGGCTTCCTTTGCACAGCATTCAATAGCTGGCCTTTCCTTTTTGCTCCGCTATACAAGAAGTGAAGAAAGCTATCTCATGTGGAACACAGGGGGGGTAAAGCAGCCTTCATGCTAGAAGGAGCATGGCAGAGCAGAGCCTTTTTTGAGTTGGGATGGCTTCTAAAATAATGTTCCAAGATCACAAAGCATGGATGCTTGATGCTGAGCTTTGGAGGAGATGATTAAAAAGCAAACTCTAGGCCTTCTCCCCATCCATGCTGTGAGGTAACAATTTGATCAAGCTGCTCTCATTGCCTAAATTGTCTTATAAAGTAAAGTTTGGCAAATTTATCTAAATTGCTGGCTCACTGATACTGTTGCTATAGACATCGCTACCCCATTTTGAGTGCTCACGTTCACGTCATCTGCTTCCTGGTAACAAGGAAATCATCGCTTTCACAGAACTTCCTGATTGGCAGTAATAACTGGAAATTTCTCATTAATAATGTGAAAGTTTGAGAAAATAAGTTGAAATTTGGAGTCACGGATGGCGATTTATTTATTTATTTATTTTTAGTGGCGGAAACAGGCTTCCATAAAACTTGAGATAGAAACGTGTTTCTTTTTTTTTTTTTTTTTTTACACTATTAGTCAGAAAACATTTCATCAAAATGAGAGATTAAAAACAGTCACCTCAGGACTAAACTCTTTTCTTAATTTAAATTTGCAACTCTGTGATTATCCATTCATCCATTTTCTTCCACTTATCCAATTCAGGGTCTCGTGGGCTCCCACGTACCCACATACACCCGGTGGGGTCGCCAATCTGTCGCAGGGTTAACAACCAACCATTCACACTCACACCAAATGGGCAATTTAGAATCACCAATTAAGCTAACCCCACTAACTGCATCACAAGTGAGAAACTTGACTGATGGTGCAAATTCAAATATTGCATATTGTCATTATTTATATTATGTATAACATTTCATTTGTAATATGGCACATGGTAGTAATCACTGCTGCGAGTGACCAGGATTAATTAGAAAAGTTACGTATTAGCAATGACAGTCTTGATCAGAAGACAGACACCATGATTTATTTATTTTTTAAAAACGGGGCTTTTGATATCTTTTTCTTGTTTTCTGTCGTATATGATGTCACACTGGTGGAAACTGCACATGGCTAAAGTTTTAAATAATGAGGCCAGTATAGTAATGGATCTAAAAATATAATATTATATTTTTTGTTGCTTAAAAAAAAGGTAACCTTTCATATATTCTAAACTCCTTGTTCTTTATTCAAACTTTCATATATTCTGTTTTACAAGGCTTGAAATATTTGAAAGCCTTGTGTTTCACTGGCCCAAAGGGTGTGCTGTTTGTCTGAAGACAAGTGCAAGTGGCCTTGACAGCGAGAGCATAATTCATGGGGGACAATATGTTTACTGTTCCTGGTTTTCTGTTTATTCTCAACACCACTATTTAGATGAAACAGTAAACACAATTTAAAGCAATAACAGGATAAGTCAATGTTCAAACACGTGAGGAAACTTTTAGCCGTCAAAGTTTCCAGCTTGTGTAATGCACCATTACCCCCAGGTCTCCTTACTGTACACTGATCCTCTGTGCATGTAGGCTATCCCTCTCTGTTTTCTGTACCATGATCCGCCCCATGTTTGATATCATGCTCCTTCACACAGATTAGACTGCTTCTTGACAAAGACTGACAAGACATTTGACTTCAGTTGGGAGGTCGCAGCAACCTTTTGGGTCATGAGGTGTTGTCTGTTTGCCACTCCTTAGAGAAGACTTAGATTACCATTCTCAAAGTCACTGTCTTCCAGGGAGGATGCTGCCATTCTGCAGCTGAAGTACAAACACTTCCCTACACACACCTTTCCTCCACCCACACTCCCACCCACCATCATGTACACACACAGACTGCTTGAAAAGGTGGAAATGCACTGTTCCTGAACAGCTCCAGGTCATTTTACAGTCTACATTCTTTACAAACAGTTTTGAGTGCTGAATGTTGTGCTACAGGTGACAGATAATTGTCTCTTGTTTTAGGTGAAGTTGCCTTTTGTGACCTTTAAATGCAGACGAATGAAGTAATAATGGAAATATTAGAGATATAGATTTAGACAGAGGTGGAAAACGTTCTGTAATGTGTGCGTGCAGCTGTGCCATTGTTGTCCAATCAATGAGCCTCACTATTGTGCTTGGTGATGTATTCCCACATTATATGTACAGTCAGTCATATTTTAGATGCATATAAATAACAAATGTTAATGAAGATAAAAAAAAAAACAACTGAACATGAAAGAAAGAGGAACAAACAGTGCGAGTCAAACTTCACAGGCTGAAATCCCAAAAGAAAATATTAACCATTCCTTGTCTGAAAGGAGTGAGAAGAAGCAAATGCCTTTTAATTCCTAATCATATTTAACTCATCATATATATCTGTTCTTGGTTATGCCATCTAAGATTGCGATGCACATCCTCTTCATTGTTGTTTGTACTTTATGCTTTTTAAAATTTAGCTCTTTCCCCAGTTCAGAACCCCCGCTGTGAACTTTTTTTTTAATATTTTCTGGTAACACCTTATTTATTGTACATTATTTAAGCAGTTTTAAATTACAAATAAGTTTTCTCAAGTTTGGAGCTTGTGCGTGTAACATATTTCACCATCTGATTCTAAAATTCTCATTGTCACATTAAAAACCAGCACAGCAAAATTGATCCTTGGAATATGGATTGCTAGAAGCTCGACAAGAGAGCTCATAGGGCTGAGCTGCTGTTTACAGTATAATCACCAATATGCTAGCAATGCTCGGATATTTATTGGGTCATTGCATGGCCAGTATGTCCTTCCAGACACAACTCCAAAGGGCCACATGACCCTCCTCCTGGAAACAAACCAGGGTGCTTGTACTTGTGTGGCTACTTTGTAAACCACTACACTATGTAGCCACTATGGGTTTTTATAACTTAGCTGGTGTGAAATCACTTGTCTTTGGCTCACACTGTCTCTTTGTCTCTTATCTTACTTTCTCTCAAGTGTTTTACTCGTGCACACTTTATCAGCTGTGGAGAGTCACAGTCACTCAGCCTAAACGAATTACTTTTTCAGTTATACGACTGAAAATAAAAGCATCAAGCAATATTATTCTCATGGAATCTGTCAGATTTTGTTCTACTACCTGACAAGTTACATTAATCTATTTACTTCTACTTATCCAATTCAGGGTCACAGGAGTCTATTCGAGCTGCCATAGGGCGAGAGGCAGGGTACACCCTGGACAGGTTGCCAGTCTGTGGCAAGGCTAAAACCAGAATCACTAGTTAGGCTAACCCCACTAACTGCATGTTTTTGGACTGTAGGAGGAAGCCAGAATATCCGGAGAGAACCCACACAGAAAGGCCCCCCATGGTGGATTTGAACCCAGGACCTCCTTGCTGTGAAGCAACAGTGCTAACTACCAAACCACCTCACTAGTTAAATTTAACTGATGTTATTATTGATTTATGTTACTGAGCTGATTATTTTGTTCACTAAAACTGAAGCGCAAAGTTCTTCGACAGTCTTTACCTCACATCACGTAGATAATTTCATTGGAAATGTTTCATGATGTTCTGGAAAGCACTGACAGCACAAAAACAGACAAGAAGTCCAATTCAGTGACTGTAATTAGTGAAGGTGACAGTCATCACTTTAACTGTCTGTGCTGGCACGCATCTCTCTGTCCATTCTCTTAACTTTAAAAGGCAACAAAAGCCAAATTAAAACAAGCAAACAAACAAACCCCCTCTTGACATTGGTATAAAGGGAGGAGTTAACTGTAGAGACCAAAACCATTTTTAATACCGATAAGTTTGGCATTTTAACGTTTTGGAGCCAGCCTCAAGTGACCATTAGAGGAAGCAATTCCGGCACTTCCATATTGGTTTCATTTTTTTTTGACTTTTTAAATTGCTGCTTACTCAGATTGAGCAGTGCAGACAACAGGCTGCAGTAGCTTCCTCTGTTGTGAGTTCTCAGCTCTTCATTGACTTAAATTTGCATTTGTGCAGATTAACATCAACCTTTCCACTTTTAATGAATTGATCTGACACAAGAATGACATGCATTAATAGAATGTAGTGTATACAGAATTGAGCTTGCCTGTCAAGTCTCTTTTTACTTGTTTGCCAGTGACAGCAGGTCAGTCACCCGAGTGTCTAGTGCTTCATGCTTCTGTGCTGCTTTTGGGCTTTGATGAGTTCCTCTCAAGGTAACATAAGGCACAGAGTCTTGATGCTCCCAGTGCAGGAAGAAAGAAATGCCTTTTGTGCTTTTGCAACTGCTGCTGAGTACATGACAATTACACACACCCACAACAACATATGGTTTGCATACATGGATCAGGCTGTGATGAGACATTTGAGGGTTCCATCTGCAGGCTGGCTTGTTGGATGGCTGTGAAGTAATACAGAACAAATGTAGCCATCATTTAGCCTCCCCCTACAGAGGCATAGTCATCCTACAATTTACAAAATGATATTAGAAAATTCAAAGATGATCTACAAAAAGGCCTCAATATTTGCTATACTTCAACACTACAAAATAAATACAAAAGCCAGGGTCTTCTCTGGTGGTTCACTTTATTCTTCTGCTCCATCTGTTTCTTTTGGAGGGTGTAAACACAGCAACGCGGCTACACTGCTGCTGGAGTCAGGAGTGAGTCAGTGCCTCGAAATTGCACTTTGCTGGTGCTCGTCTCTCACTCGCACTCTCTCGCTTTGTCTCTTGTCTTCCTTTCTCTCTTTTTCATACACACACACACCCACACATGTTACTGAGCGGGCACACAAAAGAACACGCGCGCAGTCCACAAGCACACTCATGTACTTGTAAACTCATGGAGCTTGTAAACATTCTCCTCTCTCACTGCCCTCAGTCTCCAAATTGGTCCTTCCTCCTCACTGCTCCTTGTCTCAACTGACAGCCAGTATTCTCTCCATCTCCCTCCACCCTTCTCCTCTCTCCATTTCTTTGGTGCCTCACAGATGCCCACTGTGCTGCCACACCTAACTGCCTTCTGATATCATGTGGCCAACTGGATAACATGATACCTACTAAGAGGAAAGAGGGTGTGGAGGATCCATTCTCTGCAGTATCTGCGTCTTTTTGTTGAAATGAGGTTGAAACAATTATATGTCTTTTAGGCAATGTGTGATTTCACCCTTATCCTCCTTTTGGATTTTATAATGAGCAGCTGCACTGAGACTTTGCTGCCCACAGACATCACAGATGAGCGTGTCTTGGTGGTGGCAGCTACCTGAAGCCAGATTCACTTTTCAAGAGTGACTTTGATAGATGTATGTAGAAGACTGCTTTGCAACCTCAGTGTATCGTCTCATCTTTTGGGAAGATGTGAACCTTCTTTATGGATCGTCTGTTCAACAGTGTTCTGCATCTGCTTTAGCGTAAAGCTTAAATAGCCTCAGCAGCTACATCCACATTGCTACAATGTAAGTTATTAACATAGGTGTGTGCGTGTGTGTGTGTGTGTGTGTGTGTGTGTGTGTGTGTGTGTGTGTGTGTGCGCGCGCGTGCGTGCGTGCGTGCGTGTGTGTGTGTGTGTGTGTGTGTGTGTCACAATTACAATCAGGCTGATTTACCTACACTTACAGCTGTTGTTGAGGAAGAAGTGGAGTTTGTTACGCTCACTGTGATCACCCTCATTGTCGCAGCTGCTTCGTGGATTTCAACTAATGATCTTCTGCTCATAAACTCATTCATAAATACATTAAACCTCAACAAAGAATCAATTTTTATTTTGAACCCACACAAGGACAGTTCTTAAATTGCCAAATTATTCCTGTTAAATATACGACTGGAGCACAAAGACATCCAGCAGTCCCAGTTCCTATAACAGTTGTATTAACAGTCTAGTTTAAATATTTAATATGTTTTCTATGTTCTATTGTCAATAAAATATTGGTTTATGAGATTTGCAAATTATTGTATTCTGTTTTTATTTATATTTTGCACAGTGTCCCAACATTTTTGGAAATGGGAGGTTGTAGATTTGCTGGAGTGCTTGGGATCATTATCCTGTTGTATGACCGGGTTTGTGTCAACATTTTGCTGTTGGACAGGTGGGGTCACATCTGACTCTAGAATACTTTTTATACAGTGGAGTTGATGGTCGACTCACTGGCTGCAAAACAAGCCCAAATCCTCATCTCTCCACCACTGTGCTGACAGTTGGTATGAGGTCTTATATACTGATATACTGTGTTTGGTTGTTGGCAAACACAGTATATCAGCAATGTGCATTATGGCCAGACATCTCCAATTTGGTCTTGAGTGTCCAAAGGTTATTGTTCAAATGCAGTTTTGCCAGCATAAGCTGTGCTGCCACATTCTTATTAGAGAGAAGAGGCTTTGTCCTAATTCTTTTTCTAATTGTAGTGTCATGGACTTTAACATTTAGCATGCTAACTGAGGCCTGTAGAGTCTTAGATGTAGCTCTTGGACTCCCTTGAATGTTTTCCACTTAAAAAGTCTTTCTCACTGTAGAATCATAAACTTCACATTGCTTAGAAATGGCCTTATAACCCTTCCCAGATTGATGGGCAGCAGCAGTTCCTTCTCTAAGATCATTGCTGATGTCTTTCCTTCTTGGCATTGTGTTAACACCAAGGTTATAATAGTTTTGGATTTTACATTATAGTTTAGTTTTAGTTAGTTTTTACTTTTTTTTCTCTAATTCAGT
>JAVDPK010002481.1:3821-16611 GCA_034780415.1 Cichlasoma orientale | reverse complement strand
TTCAGTTAACGACAATGTTTTTTCAATTTTAGTTTTCGTTATTTCGTTCGTTTTCGTTAACTATAATAACCCTGGTTAACACACACCTGAACACTCCAGACCAGCAACCTGCCAAAGCTTTTAGAGGTGCTCACACTTACTGATGATCAATTAATCACTGATTAGCAGCACCTGACTGCTATTTTCCTCTTAATTCCAATGGAAGTAGTAAAGGCATACTCAGTTTTTCATGCCCTGCTTCTGCCTTTTGGCTGAATGTTTGTTAAATAAATAACAACACAGTGAAACATGTCATGTTCTGTAGTTCATCTCAGGTTGTATTTACTTCATTTTAAGACCTGCCAAGAACCAGATGTTAATGTAACGTAACTGGCAGCAATCAAAGCAGGAAACTAGTTTATTGAACATAAAGGGCAGTTGATCAAGAGACCAAATGCTGCAGTGTTATGTGTTTTTGTTTCTCTCCTTTAAAAGCTTGAATTGCATCGTAATTTCATCATAATCAAGTTGACAGTCAATCAGGCATCCTGGGTCTCCTGTGAAACGATGAACTTATGAAAAGCTTGGAACATTTTATATACAAAAAAAAAAAAAAAGAACACTATGAAAAAACTGTTTTTTAATTGTGAGCTGCATGTTTGTAGCTAACAGTTATTGAGACAAGCACGAGCTCGCGACACGTGTCTGGGAGAGTTGTGGCTCCTGCGTTTAATTGGTTATACCTTTCATTAAAAAAAAAAAAAAGAAAATAATAGTACCCCTAAGACTAAAGCATCAAACAATGCATCCCTACTCTGCTTTTTTTTCTTCTTATGCCAAGATGAAAAGATGAAACAAGCCTGAATGCATCAACAGCACCTTATCAGGTAAAGCTCCGAGACTCACAGGCAACTGGGATGTTTATCCCTTACCTTGATGTAAAACTCCTGAAACAAAAGCAAAGATGATTAGAGAATAAATGATACCAAATGAAATCACACACACAACTTTTTCATGGTGGACACATTTAATCTATTTCTTTGTGGGCTATTTTTGGCTTTCAGCAAATACTTGGAATGAAAGTTTAGACACCTGAACACTGAACGGATGTCATTCTGTCATCTTTCACTTACAACTAGATTACAAGTCGGTTATACAGGATGAACTGGAAACAAAATCAAAGCCTCTTTTGAATTTCATATTCAAAAGTAGCTCTGCTGTTACATTTTACTGCAAGTCCCTCTGTTAGCATTAATAAGTAAACATCTATGAATGGTTAATAACATAATAAAGAGTATTTGCCATGAAAATATATTTTATATAATTATGGCTGTACTTCACTATTACTACCTTGTTATTCATAATTATAAATGTTTACATATTGCTTATAGATGATAAATCTGAAGTTATATTTCTACCACCACCTTGTAGACTTCTGCCATCCATAAGTGACCATAGATACCACCATCTGCCTTCCAGCAGCCCAGCATAGACCATCACTGTAAACACACAATGTCACAAGATTGCAGATATGCAGTTTAGCCTGCACTTATTGTTCTAGATAACCCTTGAATAGCATGAAACTGTGACTGGGTGCTTTCTGCTCTGCATGTTGTGCTGTGTGTGCTACATACTGCATGTGTGATGGGTTTAATGCAGAGACTGAATTTCACTGCATGTATATGTCTGAGACAAATAAAGTTGTTCTTAGTTGTTCTTGTTCTTAATTTGTTGTCAAACTCATTTCTCTGTATGTAGAGCTGTTTATGCTGGCTCCCCTTCAGTAGAGCCATGACATGCTGAAGTGCCATGACTGCTGACATCTGCATACATGACTGCATGGCAGCGATGATAAAGAAAATGTGTGCAGGCGGTACCATGTGACGACTTTACAGTCTCTGTGCCTTTAGCTGGAAGGACCGCCACATTGCAGCACATGAAAAATGAATTTTCTTCACACTATGTTGTATTAATTTAATTACTCATTGAGTGAAGGTGGCAGCATACATTTCAGATTGTTCCAGCACACTTTAACCCCCGTACATAGGCCCTTGTGCATAAATCACCAACAATAGCAAAAACGACATATATGAAAATATTTGCTGATGCAGTATTGAGTCATATATGCATGACATATTTGTCTTATTTTGCTGGAATAATGCATTTTGACTTTACTATTCCACCCATGAAGGCACACTATGATAATGGTAACTCTTAGAGGTTGCGATATTATGACTTTCATAACCATCTGTTTGCCTTTGGATGTAATAATGCATTTTTATATATTAAAAAAAGAAAACTTAAAAAACAAACAAAACAAAACCACGGGTTTTCATGCTGCTCTGGCCAATATGGTAAAAGGGAAAACTGCACATCTCAACATCATGTGGAATATGAAATTATGCATTTGAATCCATCCCGAGTTTTGCCGCAAAGCCTAACTTTTTCTAACAATGCTCATAAAATCTCAGCAGGCTGAGTCTACAGATTGCAAATCTTTGATATGAAATGCAGTGGAGACTTAAGAAAAGAGGTCAGGATACATTGATTGACAAGAAATGCTCATTTATAGAAAACAAACAAAAACACAGAGAACACATTTCTTACTCAGGTAGAATTGCTCTTCATGGAAGGAAGAGCTGAGGGAGTTTAACCTCCTATCTTTTGAAATCCAGAGATATCACCGCATAAAGGCAAAATATAGCCCAGAGCAACTGTCCAAGTTCTTTGGTAGATCTCAGTATTTTCCTGTCCTTCTCAGCCCTTTGCTAGTGCCTCTATCTGTCACTGTTTTATCTCCTGGCAGCTGCCCTTTCTCTCTCACCCTCCCATTCATCAAGTCACCCTCCTACGGGTTTCCTCTAAAACTTCATCACACCTCTCTCATCTACTCTTGCTTTGTCTTCTCTTGCTCATTTGGACTCCCTCTCTCATTCACTGTGCCACCTCAAGAGTGGTGGCACAGAAAAGGCCAGCTAACCGACTTAAGGACCCCGGAGTCCCCAGTGTCCCAGGGATTAGACCTCGTTTGCATAAATCTGCATAACTTCATTAAAGCAAAGGGAGACGCGGTACACACTGTAGCCTGAGACACTTCAGAGCGAAACAGCCCATTAAGGATGGCAGTGATTATGGGATTATCACTTTTAACGACTGTTGGGGACGGGAACTCTGAAAAGTTCCACGTTGCATGAGTGAATCCCCAGCTGTTTGGAAGGAGCTTGGAGATTTCAGTCAGATGACCTCAGGAATGCATTCATTTTCACTGTGCACCTGACTATTTCTGTTTCCAATAAAGGTAGTTAGACTTGAGCATTTTAGCATTTAATAGTGACTTAAAAATACAATAATATAATTCAGTTCCATTTTATTTATGTAGCACCAAATCACAAGATCAGTCGCCTCAAGGTACTTTGTATTGTAAGGTCCCTACAATAATACAGCCCCCCACAACCCCCTATGAGCAAGCTCTTGGCGACACTGGAAAGGAAAAATTTCCTTTTAACAGGAAGAAACCCCCCCGGATGGTCTGACAGCTCCTCATAGTTCAAAGCCATGCATGCTAAGCAGCTGGTGAGTCTAAATTGACCATAGGTGTGGCTAAAGCACATAAATAAAGTGTATAGAATAAACTGAATATGTTGCTATTCAGTGAACTACAGATTTTGGCACTTGGACTTTGGCTTCATTTTTTCAGCCCCACAAATTGCTGCAGATAGGCTACCATTAAGAGTATTTCTAATAGACTGGCCATGTGATGAACAAATTTCCCCGCTGCGGGATCAATAAAGTTTATCTTATCTTATCTTATCTTATCTTATCTTATCTTATCAAGAATAATTACTGTTTATCAAAACCAGGCATATTTACCATTAATTAGATTTGCAAAAATTGTGTTCAGACAGCTTAAATAAATGCTAAAAGCTCAAGCTTACATCATATAACAAAAGAAGAATACCAGAATGTTTACAAACATTTGTTTTCAGGCTGAAATTAGCAGCTCTTTATGCCCATTTTCACTAACTGCACTGAAAAGGTCTTCTGTAAGTGTGTTGTCTAAATGTAGAAGATGTTTAGTTAGTTAGTTGTTTTGTCTTTGTTCCTTCATTTTCCTGATATGGAGTCTGTTGAGCTCAAGGATGACTGTACTTTAAGATGACTGGAAATAACTGCAAAAACCACTGCTTGTTAGGAGAACTGTTGCTTTGCAGTTGCCTCACAGCCCAGAGTCCACTAAATATATTACATCATACTAATGTGCACTTGTACAAATTTGGACAAAACAGCCCTTTGCCCCATGAGGCTGCACTGCTTTGCAAGAAAACCCGAGCAAACTTTTGTGTGGAAGCATTTTTCACTGGTGATAAAATATTGTGCTGATGCATTTTTAAATAACTGAATGAGTGGTTTGTTCTTTAAAAAAAGGCTTTAGCGTCTCTGTTCTGCTGAAGCTCTGGAACTCCAAAGTATGTGCTCTATGTCTCCTCTGACAAAGAGCTGACACAGGAAACGCTGTGCTAACTGGTAGTCTTGTCAACACTTTTCTGTTCACTAAATATTCCTGGAAATATATTATTTATAAATGCTGTTTAGAATCTGCTCCAAAACTGCAACCCTAGGTGGACATAAATAAATGCTTTGGCTGTCAAAACATGACAGGAACCCCCGTCCTCCTGTCAGCTGTCTCACACTGATGACATCAGCACTTTTCCAGCAGCACGCACTTGTGTGTTGCCAACAGTGTCAGGCCAGCATCTCTAATGAGACAAAAATACAAGTAAATCTTGGAGTAACTCATTGTGCTGTGACAGCATTTTGCTTTTGAAGAGTTGTTGTAATGCCTGATGAATGATAGATGTCATTATTTTACTGGCATTGTGTGAGAGCTGAATGAAAGTACAGCTGACTGACTGATCAATCAGCTGGATGCTGACTGAGGCAGAAATGTGTCCTACCTGTGAGTCCACCATTGAGCCATATCTACTTTATTCTAGCAAAGTTGAAAATTACATGCTTGGCAGGTTGTCCCAATGTGGGTCTTTAATATAACACTTTTTGGTCTCTAATGGTGAATATCTTTTAAAGTGATATTCAAAACCCTTTTTCCTATTATGGCTTTGTACTTTCAAATGATGACTCATCATTCCCTTTCATTGGAGACCAGTTTTATCACTAACTGCTGCTAAGAAAATACTAGTACTGTGGTAGAAACACCCCCTTACAATTCACAGAGTATGACTCAATGGACTATTATACCTAGTCATCATTTCTTGGAAACTCTATAATTCAGACCAACGGCACCAGCAAAAATATAACTGAAGGCATTTCAGAGAACATTATGTAGTCAAATTATGTTCATTGTATCCACTGTAACCTGTTCATATTGGCAGTGAGTGGAGCTAAGACCTCAGCAGTCTCAGTTAATACAATCAAGTGAGATAGTTCCAAAGTCACAAAGCACAAAGCATCAGGAGTATCTGACCTGTTTGTACAGGCTATTCTTTCCCTGTATGACTGTAGTGACAGCTTGGCTCATTCTAGTGGATGCTGGACTCCAGCAGGGCTGCCCTTTGTCACTGATTCAGTTTATAATTTTTTGGACAGAATTTCTTGGTGCACCCAAGAGGCAGAGAGTATTAGATTTAGTAGTCTGAAGAGCTCATCTTTGCGTTTTGCGGATGATCTGGTTCTGTTGGCTTCATCAAACAACATCCTCCATCTCACTCTGGAGTCATTTGCAGCAGACTGAAGTTGATGGGATGAAAAATAATATCTCCAAGTCTGGTTCTCACACAGAAAATGGTGGAATACCTACTTGAATTTGGGAATGAGTTGCTGCATCATGTGGACAGTTTCTAGTACCTCAGGGTCTTGTTCATGACTGAGGGAGGCTATGTGACATTGACTGATGGATTGGTGCGGTGGCAGCAGTGTTGGGATGCTGTATCAGTCTGTTGTGGTAAAGAGACAACTGAGTGTGAAAGCGAAGCTGTCGATTTTACCTGTTGATCTATGTTCCCACCCCAACCTATAGCCATGAGCTGTTGGGAGTGACCAGACTGTGAATACAAGCTGCCAAAATGAACTTCTTCAGTAGGGTGTCTGGGCTCCCCATTAGAAATATGATAGAGAGCTCAGTCATTTGAAAGGGGCTCAGAGTAGAGCTGCTACTCCTCCACATCAAAAGAAGCCAGCTGAGGTGGATTGGGCATCTGACTAGGAAGCCACCTGTCCTTCTCCTTGGTGTGGATTTTCAGGCACGTCCAACTGGGAGGAGGCTCTGGGGCAGACCCAGGATGTGCTGGAGAGACTTGGGAATACCTCTGGGCCCCTCAGAAGAGCCAGAAGAACTGGCTGTGAATAAGGAGTTCTGGTCATCTCTCCTCAGACTACTGCACAGGGGACCTGGACCTGAAAAAGTCTCAAAAAACATCCTCTTCCATTTAATGTTTTTATTCTCAACAGTGGTACTAGAAAGATTATTACTGCAGAACACTGCAGAACACACAAGCTGCTGAATCTTAACCTAGACTTCAAACAAACTTTAGAACAGATTTTTAAACAGGACAAGGAGTGTGTATTTAATCAAAAACCAAATCAGCAGATCAGGAGATTTCTATTGGTTTCAAAACCACCTGAGTTTAATTTTAATGTTTATTCAATCAGGGCAAACACTTCAAAAGAATCCCGATGTGGGATTCAGGCTACATATCAGAAGCTTTCAGAACAGTAACCTTTATAACAGACAAAACGATTGGTCTGAACCTGGCATAATACTGTATATGTCACCTCACAGTTTGGTGTCAGGTATATGTGGAATATGAAAGGTCCTATATTTAGTCAGAATTTATTGTGAGTGTCAGTGTTCTGTGTTTGAGAATTTAGCATGTGTCATATTTCTCGTTTCCATGGCAATTGCATGGTTAGAAATGGATAGAAGAAAAAAATTAAAAATAAAAAAATCACTGCAGCACGCCTGAATAAGTTTTGTCAGCATACCAACCAACTGCATACATCTCTGCTTCATCCTCTACCCCACCCCCTTATTTTTCTTTATCATTTTTCTTCCTGTTTTTCTCCATTCACATTTCTCTGTTCTTTGCCCATAATCTCACTCGCTATTCATCTCTTTCTCTGTAGCTGGCAGGCATCGAGCTGGTGTGCTGACTTCTACTTCTAACACATGGACACATGGGTTTCCCTCCATGTCTGCCTACTCAAGAGTATCCAGGGAGATTCCAAGCACATACACTCGCTCACAGATACACACTTATTCACTCATGCACAAAAAGATAGCACACACACACACACACACATACACACACACACACATGCAGACTACACAGCCCCCACGGTCTAATCGTGGTGAATTATTCAGTCTCGTTTGGTGGGTCTGTAAGCGCATCTAAAATCATATACATCTGTGTGTGTGTGTGTGTGTGTGTGTGTGTGTGTGTGTGTGTGTGTGTGTGTGTGTGTGTGTGTGTGTGTCAGTGGGAATAGGAAATAGAGTTTTCCTCCTGAAAAGCAGGAGCTTGTCTTTAATCAGCTTGTCCATCAGCTCCCTCCTCACTGGCTTCAAAAGCTCATTAGAGGGAAATTGTGGGGGAAAGGATGAAACGGTAAGAGACAGCTGGGGAGTTTTTGATTACCTTTAATACTGCCAATAGACACCATGTAGAGTGGGTTATATATTTATATTCCAAGCCTGAGTCCATGTTGTAATGAAGATGTCAAAGATAAATTAAGTAATATGATAAATATAAGTATAAAATTATGGTACTATATGGAGACATGCAAAAATTGTCTTGCAAAATGAAAGACTTTGTTTAAAAAAGAAAGAAATATGAACGCTAGCAAAAGTAAACCAGTCACCATGACCCGCGCTGTATATGAAAGGACACCAGGAAGTAACCCACTGCATATTATATTGTCTTGAAGCCTTTTGTCTTTCACCAAAACTAGATATGACAAGTGAGGGGTGAATCTGACTGAGACCTGGAGAAACAGTGAATCATAATAGGCATCATATTTTTAAAAACAAAAAAATCATTTTTTAAAAGTCATTAAAAGTCATGTTGTACTCAGAAAGAATTGAGACTAGCAAGTGAGACCACAGCCTCATTAAAAAAAGTGTCCTAGATCAAGGGAGTCTTTTGCAGCCAGATTTCTGCACCGGCTTCGTTTTTACGACTCTGAAGCTACGTTCATCCTTTCATTACAATATTTGCATTTTTGCATGAAAGAACTGTGCAATTTTTCTGCTTTCACCTTTTTTCTATATAACACAACTTTAACATGGGGGAGCCTTTCACTTTTTAACAGATTTTTTTTAACAGTTGTCACAAACTTTACATTTGGGGAAAAAAGAAAAAATGAATGCAGAATACGGAAGGCTGCATGTGTAAGGCTTCATTTAAGTTTCCTGGGTGTGCAGAAGACCAAGATGTTAACATGAAATGTTAGCATGTGTAAAAATGATTTATTTTGTATATTCGATTTTTGTCCCAACAAAAAAAGGATTGTTTTTAACACTTGAATGTAAAACCTTTGCTGTCTATAACCGATGGAGATCACCATACGCTGTATCCTCCGTTGAAATGTTCTGCCATTACTGCAGCCACCTTCAGTCACTACTTGTTTGTTTGGTCACTCTCTCTGCCTTTAGTTTTGTCTTCAGTAACTTAAAAGCATGCTTTATGGGTCCGATATCAGGCGACTAACTTGGCCTCTTCTTCTTCTTTTGGCCGCTCCTTTTAGCGGTCACCACTGTGGATCGTCTGCGTCCATCTTACCCTATCCCTAGCATCCTCCTCTATCACATCAGCCCTCTGCATGTTCTCCTTCACTACATCCATGAATCTTCTCTGAGGTTTTCTTCTTTTCCTACTACCTGGCAGCGCCATATTCAACATCTTTTGTCCAATATATCCACCATCCCTCCTCTGCACGTGTCCAAACATCTCAGGTCTCACTACCCTCTTGTAAGCCTTCCCTATCACTCTCACTGATATTCTTCTGTCATAAATCACCCCGACACTCATCTCCACCCACTCCATCCTGACTGCACTCTCTTCTTCACCTCTCTTGTGTACTGTCCCTTTCTTTGAATGGTTGACCCCAGATATCTAAACTCATCTACCTTCCCTACCTCTACCCCTCGCATTTTCACCTTTCCATCTGTCTCCCTCTCATTCACACATTTATTCTGTCTTGCTTCTGCTGACTTTCATTCCTCTTCTCTCCAGAGCATACTTCCACCTCTCCAGGTTCTCTTTCACCTGCACCCTACTCTCACTACAGACCACAATGCCATCTGTGAAAGTCATGAAGACATGGAGACTCCTGCCTGACCTCATCTGTCAGCTCGTTCATCATCATTGCAAACCACCTTTCTCTTCACAGCTTCTTCATTTCTAATCCTCTGCACTTCCTCATTTACTGTTCTTCTCTCTCTCATTATCTTCATTCAACATCCACTTTCTCAGCACACTCTCTTCACTCTTTAGTACATATCCATTTCTATCCTTAATCACCGTAACCTGCTGCACATCCTTTCCAGCTTGGTTTTGCCATCAATACGTCTTTTTCCTTAGTGTCCAGCCTCATATACACCTCACGTTAAGCCTTTTCCTTTGCCTTTGTCAGAGCCTGTCTCTACTCCTCCCAGAACTCTGTGCAACATTCTTCCCTCTTCAGCTTCCACCATTTAATATTTCCCTCTGCCTTTACTTGCTATCCCTTCTTTATTTCCAAAGTCATCCACAGGCTGCCATTCATTGCTGCCTAATTACATTCTCCCCTGACACCACCTTGCAGTCACCTATCTCTTTCAGATTGCAGCTTCTGTATAAAATGTAGCCCATACCTGCGTGGACTACATCTTATTTGGGGTGGCTGTAGCTCAGGAGGTAGAGCAGGTCACCCACTGATCGGAAGGTCGGCGGTTTGATTCCTGGCTGCTCCGGGCCACATGTTAAAGTATCCTTGGGCAAGATACTGAACCCCAAGTTGCTCTCCGACGCAAGCGTTGGAGTATGAATGTGTGTCAATGTGAATGTTAGACAGTAAGCACTTAGCTTAGTTACTTACTCATGGAAGTGCTTGTATGAATGCGTGTGTATGGGTGAATGCAAACGTGTTGTATAAGCACTTTGAGTGCTCCGAGAGAGTAGAAAAGCGCTATATAAGAACTAGTCCATTTACTACATCCACATCCATGGCTGGGTTAGGTGACTAATTTGGTCAATGAAGAATATTCAGTCAGTGTTTCTCTGTGTCCACAAACTCTTAGGTTGCTTTTGCAACCTAAGAAAGTCATTATCCTTGCCCCAGTGCCACTGGCAGTCATCCATGCCCATGTCATAACACTGTCTCCATCATATTTTACAGATAATGTGGTATGCTTCAGATCATGAGCTTTTTATATATTTCTCTCTCTTGCTATCATTCCGATACAAGTTAATCTTGGTTTCAGATTTTTTCCCCAGAACTCTGCGGGCATTTATAGATCATTTATGATAAAGTCTAATCTGTCCTTGTTCTTGAGCGTAACCAGTGGTTTTCACCTTGTTGTAAATCATCTAAATTCATGAAGTTGTCCCTTGATTGTAGACAATGATACAATTCTTGACTTGGCTAGATATTGTGAAAGGGTTTTCCAAGGAAAGAACCAAGGAACCAAACCAAGGAAAGAATTCTTCTGTCCTCTTACAAGCCACTGCTTAATTTGTCATGGAATAACAAGCAAACAGGCCTCACCTGACTATGAAACCAGTTCTCAGTTGGCCACAAGACACATTTACTGAAGTAATTAATCGCTACAGAAATCTAGTCATGGTGGTTCGTTGCTGGTAAACCTTAACCGAGCTGGAAATTGATGTCCGATGGAGCCATCTGCCTGCCTTTACTACTTTTTGTGTATACTGGTATTAACAGTATACACAAAAAATAGTAAATTAGTTTACAAAATACTGATAGTTCTTATAGCAATTTGTTACTGTGTATGGACTGGCATTAGAGGTGGCCAACACCACAGCAGGCACTGCATCTATAACACAGCATCATAACAGATATGACATCTTGTCATTTACGTATGGTCCTTATATCTAGAAAAATAGAGTTGTAAAAAATGATTACAATTCTTAAACAGTAAAGGAAAAACTTTTATTAAAATCCTTGAATTAAAGCCTGCACATCAATCATATCTTAATTATTTTATTTAAAATGCAGTGTGGTGGTGAAGAGACGCAAACATACAACTAAAGTTTTGTCATCAAAATAGTTACAGACCCGAGTGTGCTGAATCCAGGTGCTGCAGTGGATGCATGGAAAAAAATAATTCAAATAACTGTGACACTTTTTTTTAAAGTTTAAATTTAGTAAGTTGCAAACACAATATGTACAGTAGGTGTACCATCCATATCAGGCACCATCAGTAACAGGGGGCTGCCTACATGATGCTGTCAGTGTCAGCAGGCAGCAATAGCCACTCTTATTATGTTATAATGGTAAATGCTGGATGACATAATGTAACTGTGAGCTAATATTGAACATGAATGCTGGAATCCCATGTGGTGGTAGATGTTTTTTTAATTTTAAACGTAATTTTCCATATTCACACTAATACCTATTTGTCACAGTCAAATTTGTCACTACACACCAGCAGGTCACTGGGGTGAGCCAAATAACTCTGACAGTATAAAGCACCTTTGAGAGAAGTGTGCACCAAGCAAAATGAGAATGAATGTTGTGTGCTGTGTATAGCTGCCCACCATTACCCTTGTTTAATTTGTGCGTATTGCCCTCTGGTTCCAAATACTGCCATCTTTTGCACTTTCCTCTCTATGCCTGCAGTGTAAGAATACAGTCGCTAACCTGTCCAGCTGTGTCCTAAACACTGAGGAGCTTAAACCATGAATCACCCAGGTTTTTATACTCTACCTGCTGACTCTTCTGCTGCCCATCTTCCTTTTCTTTTGCATTATATGAAGTCTGAAGAAACTGAGGCTTGTGACATTCTTGTTAAAGCTTGCCTTCCCTCTTTTTTTTTTTTTGGTGCTTCTATTTTATTCCTTCAATCCTCTCTCAGCCTGGCTTTCTTGTATTTAAGGTATTATATTGTCACTCAGCAGGTACAGTGCATCTGCATCAAAATTACACTGTATGTCCTCTTCATGTGTCTAAAGAATAATTAAATTTCCCATTCCTGTCTCATTTTTTAAAACCTTTTTACAATCTAAAGGACACGGGCTCTTTAACTTAAACAGCATTGGGGAAACAGCATCTTCTTGGTCCTTTCAGCCATTATGACTGACAGAAAACCATTTACTCAAAGGCTGAGAAACGAAGTGCAGAATATACACACATACAGAATACACACACACACACACACACACACTCATCTCTGCCTTTGTATTACTTACTGCTTATTTCAGCCAGACAAACCCATCAAACTTTATGAGAGTCGGAGGGCTGCTGCTTCCACTAATTCATAGAGACAGGCTATCAACTGGATCTACACCACTGATTTTCAGTGTTTCCGAACAGGTCTGTCCAAAATTTACGTCTGCTCTGAGAACAGCCTGTTGAATTCAGGATGAACAGCTTTGATTGATGATATGTCTCTTTTATGAAGGAATGGGGAAGAGGCTGTGATAATGGAGTGCTTAATGCAGGTGAAAATGGCCATAGACATTTCATTCAGGAGCCCCACACTCGCTTATGTTCACTTCAGGCTGGGAAAATTAGCAAAGGCTCTCTTGATTCTTGTGCCATGTCATGATTGATGGGGGGGGGGGGGGGGGGGGGG
>JAVDPK010002480.1:0-11953 GCA_034780415.1 Cichlasoma orientale | reverse complement strand
TATATCTATATAAATATAAAATTATATAGATATATAATTTTCCAATAAAAACTTCCTAAAAACCTACCAAATATGGTTAAAAGCAGCCAAATTTTTAACAACCCAGCCAAAGCTGTGTATATTTAAATATATATCACACCTGGTGCTATTAAAAGGAGTTTCAATGGAGGTTTTGTTGTGTTCGGCTGGAAACTGTCAGTCAGATCTGGCAACGCTGAGTCGGTGATAACCGATTCCGCCAAACAGGCAAGGACCGCCACTGAATGACGGAAGGTTTAGTAGATAGATTCTTGCTGCAGTGTACAATGCTGCCAAGATTCACGAGGTCTCGCTATACTACAGCAGAGTGTCACTTTTTTTTTTAGGTAAATTCTGCCTAAAACTGATAAATCTCTTTGAAGCCAGGAGTTTAATTTGGCCTTGCATTCTTTTAGTTTCTTATTCACATTCAGCAATTTAATATTTGGTCCTTTTGTAAGATCAGTTCCCAAACATTCCCAAACAAAATTTAACAGGAACATTACAGATATATTTTTCTAGTGTATCATGTACAGCAAAGAATTCCCACTTTTTAAGATTTAACCATAATCCAGGTATGTCACAGCTGTTCCTGCTGTCACCCAGTCCGAAGCTGATCATCAAGGGTAACCGGTGTATATATTCTTAAAATACATTTATATATTGATTTGGCAATTTAGTTTTTCAGTTAATGATTTAATTAGCCTGACACTTTAGTTTAACTATTTGAAGTGCACACATTTAGTTAACCTTATTTGTCAGTTTGTTATATTTTGTTTATTTATGCAATGGATTAATTTCTCTTTTGTTTGAGTTGTCAGTTTTCTTTGGAGCTGCTGCTGGAGGACCACAAGGAGCCCCAGCTGCCCTTCTCCTAATCTGACTGGCATAACCTCGTTAGCGGGTTTTACCAGTTGTTTGCAAGGAGAGGGGGGGAATTTATTTATTAGTAGTTCTGTTGTTCTTCTGTTTTGCATTGTTTTTGTTAGTTGCATTAGTATTTCTTTAATTTAAAGTAATTCATATTTTGACTGGTATTTGTTTGGTAATTAAGTTTTGTTTGTTAGTTTGTGGTGTTTGTTAATCATGTCTCCCCCTCGTGTATGTCAGCAGTGGTCTGATCAGCCACTATTTAAGTTTCCCTCTTGTTGTTTGTTGGTTGGTTTTTTGGTTTTGGTGCTTGAGTTCTTTGTGTTGCCACTTTTGTTAAAGTTTGGTTTTTTGACTTTTGTTTTGGGCCCAGCTTATTATTGTTTGAGATATTTTTTGCAATAAATTAAGCTTTTTTGAAAACCATTCAGTGAGCTTCTGGCTAGTTCATGTAAATCCCTCACAAGGTACTTTGGAGAATTTTTTTTTTCAGTAGTTACTGGAATTTTTATTTTAACTTTCAAAAATATTGCTGTACAATCAACTTCTAATTAAAAGCTGTGTCCACTACATTTAGTTTCTTAATGTCAGTATATTCTTTAAGGTAAATAGTTTACATCTCAGTGACCAGTATGAAAAAGTCAAAGGCTTTCTAAAAATCCAGACAGAGAAGGAATTCATCATCTTCTTTTATGTTTCTGTATTTAGTCAAATCCAGCACCAAACTTATTATTGTGAGCTGATCTTTCTTTTAAGAAACCCGATTGTTTTCTCCAGTAAAATTTGAAATACCTGTTTGAAGATGAGCAGTGAAAATATAGGTTAGTAATTTGTAATCTGAGTTTCTCAGAGTGATAAATCTCCCATTTCTTATGAGTCTGGGGTCTTCGTTGGGTTTGGGAATTGAGATAATTCCTTGTCTCATTGTAGGTGGGAGGATACAAGTTTAAAATATTTCTGTAAGTACTTGATGTAAAAGCTTTTTTATATCTTCCCAGAAATGCCTCCATCCAGCCCCAGGGCTTTTATCACAAATCACATGCAGTTCGAGTGAGTTCGGGTGAATCTCAATTTGGTACCATCTCAGATTGGCCAGCAGGTGGTGCTGTAGCAGCTCTGCACACCACTGACCCCCACCCCCTTACAGCCAAGACTGGTGGTGGCTATTCATCCTGGCTGAATACACTTTCCCACAGTGCTTAACAGAGGCACTTTACCCATATGGTGAAGAATGCAGTAAGATCAAAGATTCAAGCTGATGTCTGTATGTTACAGTGTGCAGCATACAAATAACATGGACAAACAATGTCATAGTGAAACTGGGTTTCTTTATTCACAACATTTTCTATTCCCGCTATGTTAGAAGTTAACATATGCGTCAATCCTCTAGCTCCTATTCTGATATCTCATTCATCTGTACACAGTATATAAAAATTTCAAGATTATAATATATGTCTAGAAATCCAGAGGGTTTTGAGGTCAGAAGGGGTGAACAGTTGTTGAGGGGTTTCTGCTTAACAGTCTCACCCCTCTTTCAGCATCCTTCACCTCTACTGTGTCCTTTTTATTTATTTTTTGTTCAACAGAAGAATATACAGAACAAGGCATTTGTAACCAGAGCTCAGAAGGGGCTTGGGCATTTGTAAAGCACTTTGACTGTACAGCTTGCGCAGAACACAACAGGTCACATAACAGAGCATGGTAAAAGAGTAAGAATAGTATACAGCTCGCGCACAACACAAACACATTACAATGTTATCTGACAAAAAAGTACCACTAAAAAGAAGAAACAAATTATTGTTTCAACTTTTTTAAGCATTTCATAGAAACAAACAAACAAAAAAAAATTGCCAAGTTGGAGTAAACAAATCAAAAATATATACAGTGAGGTAAAACACATTGGTCTTTTAAAAGGAGGTATTTTTGATTAAGTGTCCTTTTTTAATATGTTAATTACAGTATGCTTTTTTTTTTTTTAAAACAGTGGTTCAAAAAGTCAAGAGTGCTGTTGCCCACTTAAAAAAAAACAGAAAATCCCATGCCCTCCACCCCCCGATCGTCCAATAGCGCCAGCCTGTGAAATTTTCCTGGCTAAGAAGCCTGTCTTCATTCTCCTCAAAATACAAGAGAAAGTGATGCATTTCCTTGAAAATTTGATTCACAAAAACAAACACAGGCTGTTGTCTATAAATTGCTAATACTACCCAGTCATTTGAAAAGTGCCATTGTCAATATGTGACCCACTTGCCACTGGGACACAAACGTCAATATAAGAGAAGTAAATTTAGGTCAGAGTAATGAGCAATATCAAACTAACTCCTATTACCAGTTTAAATTCACTTTTTATATAAATAAATACATTTATATAAATATGCAACAATGCATACTTGTGAGTTATCTGTTATTACTGCAGTATCTTCGCAGCTCACATTTTGGGAACCACTGTTTTAAAATATACTTTTCAGCTTTTGGATGACAGGTAATGCACAATCAGACTGCATCTGACACAATCAGATGCAGTCTTGTCATTCAAGGTGAAAAGCAAAAGGCTAGTCAAACTTAGGCACCAAATAAAAAATGATAAAGCTTTCTGCCACCTTTGCTGCCACAGAGGCCTCACTGCAGCATTGGAAAAGGTTTGTTGCCAAGCAAACGCTGAACCCTTTAGTGACCCACACCTCTCCTTTTGGCAGCCTTTCCCTGGTCTGTGAGATGATGGAAGGCACTCAGGAGAGTAGCACGTGATAATCCCTTAACCCTGACGCAGTCCTTGTCACAGTGTGTAAATGCTGCTAGCATAGATAGGTCTCTGAACATATGTGATCCAATGGGACTTAGTGGGTAGATGTGACTGAGCCTGGCTTTGCATAACAAGAGAAAGAGATAGACCCGTGTGGAGGATATCTGCAAACTTGCTGCCACAAACTTTGGGCTGAGATACACAGGTTGTGCTCAGGTTGGGTTGTTGACTGAGAGGGCTGATACATTCACAGCTGTGGGAATTTGTCAGTGCATGGTTTGAAGTTGCTGGCATAGTTCATGACACCTCCCTGTTGTGGCTCTCCATCAATACACACAGATCAGGAACAAAGGCTGCATATTTGATGGCCCTTCTGCTTTATTGGGTTTGAGTCACAAAACAGCTGAGCCACACTGCTGCTTCCATTTATAAATCTTTCAGTTGTGTTGACTGGTGGAGTGAGGTTTGAAACTGCATGGCTATATGGCTAATAGTGTACCTCTCCCCATTTAATTGAGCGCTACGGAGAGAAAAGGCAAAGTATGATTCTCAAAAATGAGGTACAGCAGGTTTTCTTGCAAACATTTTGAAACATAGTTCATGTCCCCGACAGTGATCTAAACACCTAAGCAAACACTGGTTACCTTACTGAAATAATACAAATTAAGGAAGATAACAACCCAGTCTCACAGCAGTAGCCACATGGGTCCACAGTGTAATAATTTCACACAAATTCTCAAAAATTGTGAGATATCTATGTTTTGTTTTCATATTGGCTTGCTTTGAAGTCAAGTGCCCTTTCAGACAAAGCGCTACAAAGTCCATGACTGAAGGCTGGAGGGGTGGTGGTCATAAGACTTTAATCCTGGAATTCCAGTATGGACCAGTTTAAAAAAATAAATAAAAAATTATATATATATATATATATATATAATTTTTATTTTATTTTATTATGGTTATATTTATTTTTGTTTTTAGTCAACATTTAATTTTGCTTTTACTTGCTCTTTGGTTAGGTTTATCCTGCCTATCTGGAGCCAGGTTTCCAGGGCAGCAGTCTAACATGAGACACCCATAATCCACCTCCTCCAGCTCTTTGGTTAGTCCTAGGTAACAAAAATAGTTTAAGGTTTGCAAAAAGGTAATGGTTTGGGTTATAAGAGAGGTTTTTGCAAAGTCAATCACTTTACAAAGTTCCATTCCATATTTGGCTAGATTGCAATAGTGACGAGTCCCATCGTATATCTTTCATGTCTGTTATTTCACTGAGGACCAAAGCAGCAATGACACATTTTTGCTGTTAGACTGTGTTAAAGGGAAACAGGATTTAGACGTTTACTCCCAATGCTTTCCAGAAAAGCTGGGTGGCCAACAGTACAGCATCTTTTCTTGAAAAATGTTAAGTTTCATCATCCAGCCACAAAGAAGTTTTGTCTGACAACTCAAATATGGGGATAAATGAACACAATTTCCGACAGTCTCTCCATAGGGATATGTGTGGCACTCTACATGGTTATTGCTGGACCAATGGTTGCAGAACTGTAAAAACAATGACAGACCGAGGGTCCCTTCAGTTTCAGAACAGTGAAGGGGTTTCAAAAATAGTTTTGTCACCTAAAAAGCATCTGGGATCATAAATTTTTTGACTGTGGTTCCAGGCGTGTGTGTGTGTGTCTGTGGGGTCTCCAGAGGAAGTTGCTGAACTCTTCGAGGACTTTCGGACTCAGAGGTCAAGGTCTGCTGGAGATGAATCCTACATGTTTGAAAAGGAAACTATTGGTGCAGAGTCTTGCATTCCACTAAGTAAGCGAATAGATTTTGCACTGTAGTAATTTTAACACCATTCAAACAAAATATTATTTTAAGAGAAATACTGAATTGCTGCTGGCCCAAACCTAAGGAAGAGCTTCATTGGGTTTATGGCTAGAAAACATGCGGCTACTGTGTTTCCCACAATTGTGAGAACATTTAACTGTCCTCATGGTCAGTTACTAATGTTACAAATCTACCTTTAAACTTGTTCTTCTTGAAGCCCAGTGTGTACAAAGCTTTAAAAAAAAAAAAAAAAAAAAAATATATATATATATCAGGTACATGATAAAGCACCAGGGCAGCTTGTGGGCATAGTGAGACCATCACTATAAGTGTGATGATCCTTAAGTTCAAGCCTTATAAGCCAAACAATTGCCCCTTGAGCAGCCTAGCCATTTTTGGTGCATGGGCTGAGGACACAGCATCACAGGTAAACCATACATTAAAATGTCCACCATGACAATCAAACACAGAACCCACTGGAAACATTGAGAAATCATTACAGCAACTGTTTTAAAGGTACCAGTATATTTCAAATGAAGTGCCTGATGGAACTTGTTTGCCTCTGTCCAGTCATATCTGTGACTCACCAAAAGAATTTAGTGCCTAGATTTTAACCTTCATAGACCTGGCCAATTGTCTTCTGCACAGCCTTAAGAGCCCTGAGGAGGGACTGTCATCAAGTACAAGCTCTTATCCCCAATCGCTGCTTCACGCCCACTACTTTATCATATTCCAGTCTTAACATGTATGTTCACACAGGAATCCTATTAAAAACAGGTGAGAATGGATGTGACTTGGTTTATCCGTTACAGACCTGTTAAGCAAAGGAAACGGCTGCAGTGAAGTGTGGCCATTGTAGCTAGCAAATGTTACATCAGTTCGAGAATGTGGAACAAGATAGAAAAGGCAAGACAGACTCAAAAGATGTAAATCTTTCTGCATAAAGATGAGAAAAAACAGCTGGGTGCAAACATATTTACAGTTAAGTCATCTTGGGTTTTTGAAACAATAAGGTACAAGGCTGCTGGTGACTTTAAGACAGAATGAAGGTTGTCCTGGTAGAGACATACCAGAGGTGTTGTTCAGTTGAGCTTTCGTCATTGCTGATATCCCAGAAAAATCCTACCTAAAGGCCCAGCAGGGTAGGTCAGGGCTTACTTAAAGGGATACTTTGAAATCGTGGAAGGTTTGACTTTTCACTGACCTCTACCACCAATTCCCCTGCCATCACATGGCTTAGAATGTGAGGCCCTACCCTGCCTGGCAAGCCCCAGTTGGGCCTGCTAGTTTCACAACATTTGCAGACATGCAACATCAAATTCAGCATAGTCTGCTACCCCTTTTTGTAATATGGCACAATATCAACTGTTTTCAAATATTAAGATAGCTTTCTTTTTTTCTTTTTAACATTTTTTTCTTATAGGATACCAATGGAATAACTGTAAAAAGCCTGCAGCAGTTGATTGTGAAACTCAAAAAGTTCTGTACAATTTATAAGCTATACTGCTGGTCGAATATTTGCTTCAGCCAACTAGAAGATTTTCTCTTCATTTTCAAAGAAAAAAATAGATTTACAGTAAGGATTTCATACCTAAACATTTCAATGTCAATTAAAGGTCCAAGTCTTGTTCTTTCAAGTGCAATAGAAAGACTTCAAAAGCAGATGTTTCTTTTTCCCGCAGTTCTAATTTGACATTATTCAGAGCATTTGTAACTTCTCATCTGCAGCATAAAATGAATCAACAGTCCCACTCCCTGGTGTGCGCTTAAGTTGTTTTGAGTTTGAATAGTTCAAAAATTCAGTATCTTGTGCCAAAAATTTGACTGAAAACAGCTTTGGGAAATAGGTGACAGTCATTCCCCTGGGAGAGGTGCATTCATATGGTTATCTGGGAATCTGATGCTCAGAAAGTCATTGCAGTTTTCAGTGTAGTTCTTATACTTTTGACAAATTCTGACATCATTTGCTTCAACAACCCCAACCTCACCCTTCCCTTCTTCTACACTTGGGCCTCTACCTTATAAAATGACTTTGATACCCATCCATAGATTGGCACAGATAGATCAGACATGCCTTCAAACTAGCTGATTGCACAGTGAAGCAGAGGACTCAATCATTGATTTCTGGATGGTGGCTGACAACTCTTGAACACTGGCTTGCTTACTGAACAACTCAGGGGTTGGTTTGTGTTAGAAAATGGCACAGAATGATTCAGGCAATCTGAGGATATTTACATCCAACGGCATCTCTCACATTGACTCAAAGTGAGGTGACAACTAAGGAGCAGCACATCAATACATTATGTATCTATTTAAAAAACAAAACACAAAAAAAAGGAGACAGATTTGTTGACAGCCAATTTGCCATACAGGTAAACACCGCAGTGGTACAGAAGTGCACTTATTGCTGAACAACAAAGACTCTGTGGTGTCTTTGTGCAAATCACAGTCTGGCAGATCCAATGTAACATAGACTGTTAATCACTTAATGTATTTAAACTACCCAATTCCAGACTTATTTGTGACCTGTGTATTTCATGCTTGGACACAAGCAAACAAAAATGATATGGTTTTCAATGTATGGCAATTTTGGCAATAGGACAAACTCTTGAAACATCAGGTGCTACATATATATATTTTTGTCCTTTACATAGAATAATGTCACTAACTTCTTCATAGTATTCAATTATATATGTGAATAATAAATTTATCTATTTTCATAAAAAAAATTACACACAAAAAATTAAGATGATATCCTGACTCTAGCGCATTGGTCCCTTAAGGCTTGCTAAGCTGAAATGACAAAATTCTCAGTTTGACTCAGATTTTTTTCATCTTACCTTTTTGTAAATGTACATTCTAGTAGAAAAAGACCTTGCCACAAAAAAGGAAAAAGAAATAATACACATCCTGAAAACCTATGGCTTAGTAAATATGCATTTGCTATATTTAAATGAATGTACCTCACTGCTTTTTTGTTAAATATCCAACAGAGAACATTTGTGAGGATGATTCATGCGGCAACAAAGTCAACGGCATGAACACACAAAGGAAACAAAAATAGAAAAACCAAAAGTTTACATTTATAGGTCAACATCATTAATGCTTAGAAGTCTTTGTGTTTCTTTTCAAGAGAGCTTTTGTGGCAACATATTTCTGATGACAGTCTGTGGTGCTGGAGCTCAGTTTCCAGACTTAGTCCACTTGGAGGATAAGATGTATGATGAGTTGTTGTTGAGGTGGTGAGGTGTTCAGGATTGGAGGTCTGACAATATGGCACCAGAGTGTTGGATGGGCTGTGGGTGCAGCGATGTGTGGTGTGCGTCTCCTCTTGCTATTCTCCCTACATCATGGGTGTGCATAGGACGAGCTTGCTGCTCGGCAGGGTCTCTCACATGACTCTTCTGACACACACCACACAAAGCTGCATACACGCAAGGTCAAACAACCCACAGTAGCCAACATGGGAGGAGTTAGGTTTAGAAGCATGGCACTTTCCAGTAACAACTGGCTTGGAAGGCATGGTGGCAGCTGATTTTTGTTGGTGTTATTCTTGCCGTTTGGGGTTTAGCAGAGCACAGTATAGAAAATAGACACATTTATCTACTGTATATTGCATATGTTGCAGCATGTTCGCCAAAAAATGAATGACGTCGCCATGTCCAGTATACTTTTGAAAAAAGCTCTGCCAACAGAAAGAAAATTCAGAAAACACAGTAAATTAAACTGACCTGCTCAGCTCCAGAGACAGACATATAATGGTAATACATGAAAACAGGTGCAAAACTGTTGTAGAAATGAAGGATTCTGCTCACAATTTGACATGATTAAGAGCCAATGTAGTGGGTTAAAGACCCTTTTGGAACCACCAGGTCCCTGCTTCAGTCCCCAAAGCTACTGTAACATGACTCAAGAGTAGGGCTGCAATTGAGTTCACATGAGGAGCTGGATAATTTGTGGGATAATCTTTGCACAATGGCCAAAAAAAACCAAACTAAAATGCTCATGATAGACAGACTGGAATGAAAAAATTTCTCCAGTTTCTGTTGGCAATAGCCATGTTCAACTCCAAAGACAAACTCCAAAGACAGATGTTGCATTAGTCTCTGCTCCTCATTGGAATGATGCATCATTACAGCTGCCATGTTGTTCAGCGGGAGCCAGGGCTCTTAATGCATGTATCTATGGAAGCAGAGGTCTATAGACACTCAAAAGTCATAACTATAATTTGTCTTTTGCAAATGCTTATTTATAATACAGGGTACTTCGTTTCTGTTAATAATGTGAATTTGCATATCAAAACGCTTATGATTAGAGTGGCCATTACCGTTCTGTAACAAAATATTTGAAATAAATATTACAATTTTTTAGGTGATTCAGGAGCAAATCTTACAGGTTTACTTTATCATTTTAATATTTTTTACTGTCTAGTCCTGTCAGTCTGACTTGGAACTGAGAGCTGCAAACTACTCTTCTCCACAGTGCTGCACTTCATGAATGTCTTAACCTTAACGGTTTAAATTGTAAACACAAAACAAGCACATGTGAACAAAACTTTGCAGTTCTGCAGTTACAGTTCAGGTGCATATGTAAGCGTTATGTAGTCCTAAATTATCTGAGAGTTTCATGACATAAAAAATATATATACAGGGACAGAGCCGACAAATATAACTCACATCTTTCTGACATATATTAATTAAAATGTTAATTGTGAATATAGCAAATTAAACATATTAATAACAGTAAAATATCATAATAAAGTTTTCATCAGTGGAATATTACTCCCTGTTGCTTAATTTCTTTCACTGGAAAAGTACCACAAAAGCTTTGCATTTTTAATAAGTAGAAGTCAGAGCCCATAGTCAGACCCCCTGAGCAAGATGGTGGTAAGCTATATATGGAAGCCAAACAAGGCCCACGCAAACTGTTCCTACCAATGTTTTCCTCACTATGACGCCAAACTTAAAAACACAAACAGGATGTGGCCCATGTTTGAAGGTACATTCAAAAAGACATTCAAAAATGTACAGTATGGTGCAAAAGTCTTGAGTAACCCTCATTTTTAAAAAATATTTTACTTTTATATATTTGTTGAATATTTCTGTCATTTTTTAAAAAGTGGTCTTAAGCAATAGTTCTCTAGGCTTTCTGGAGGTCTTTCAAATTTTTTCTTTGGATGTTGACTGCTTTTTCACTCATTTTCAGATCAGTCCTTGAACCTGACCATTTTAAGAGCAATGTTATTTTTTGTTTGTTAAGCCACTTAACACTGACCTAAATCATTCAAGCATAAAAAAGGCACCTAACTCAAGGGATGAACCAGTATTGCTTCTACAAAGACAACTTGGCAAAGAACCAATTTTAAATTGCATCTTTAGGCACTTTGTTATTAGCAGCCTGTCGCAAAATCTCAATTTCTCATTTCTTTAACTGAATCTATGAAAAATGCCAACGACAATACAGTTTGACAGACATAAAATAGTATTTTTGCACCAACAAGGTGTTTTCCAGAGAGCTATTAACTCAAAACTTGGCATATCTCGGCATGGTGTGTCTTTACAAATTTGAGGAAACCGACAAGTGGAGGTCAAAAAAAGAAGTGGCAGGCCTATCTACAGCACATGAGCAGTATCTGAAAGTCATGTCCTTAAGAAATGGTCTGCCAAAGCCTCATCAGAAATGGTCTCGGGGGATGGATGGTTGTCAAAAACCCATTCTTAAGGAAGGGAAACAGGGAGGTATGCCAAATTATACAAGAACTGGACTGAAAATCAGTGGTAACAGGCTTTATGGAGTGACAGAACTAAATTCTAAGTTTTATGGTTAATTGTCATCAGTATGTACGGAGGTGGTCAGGGGAGATGTACAACAGTGTACAGCCATCTGTAAAACATGATGGAGGCTCTGTCATGGTTTGGGGATTCATTTCAGCCATCTTCTCAAAAATGATGGAATCATGAATGCAGAAATGCCAGATTTTGATTTACCATATTGACCAATATTAATTTTCAAGCTTGTTAGAATTATATGTGTCCATGTTTGTCTGCACATATTTCACAATAAATCACTGCACTTATTTTTCATTTTCCTAGGAAAATATTTTTTAAAAAAAGAGGGGTAGCTCAAAATGTTTGGACAGCACTGTATGTTTAAGTCTGTGTATTGCGCTAACATGTTATCAGAACAAGCTTTTTTTTCCCACAGAGGAAATCCTATTTTTTAACTAATCATTCAAAAAATAAATTCAAACTTGCAGCCCTACTGAAGAGAATCTTTACCCTCTGACAAGATTACAATGTTCATATACAAATGAGGGTGTGATGAGGAAAATGTGATGTGATGAGGGCAAAACAAAGGCCTGGTAACTCAGAGGCTTCCCAGGTTATTTCCAGCTGTCAGTTTGACCTTAGGTTTACCTGATGAGGTCTAAGCTTGTGTGTGTGTGTGTGTGTGTGTGTGTGTGTGTTTGTGTGTGTGTGTGTGTGTGTGTGTGTGTGTGTGTGAGAGAGA
>JAVDPK010002479.1:0-32160 GCA_034780415.1 Cichlasoma orientale | reverse complement strand
TTACCAGAGTAGTTTTTAACACAAGTACTTGTACTTCTACTTAAGTACAGAATGTCAGTACTTTTGCCAGCTCTGGCGCCTGTATAGGCTTGTTTTTCTAGTTTTTCTGCTTGTGGGGTCCACAAACCGGGAGCCCGGCATACTGCTGGAGTCCGACAGCTTTGTGGGGATCAAACTGCTGGGCCCTGCAACTTTAAAGGCTGTTTGAGAGTTAAGGGTAAGGGCTATAATTGGGTTATAGTTTGCGTAAGGGTTAACGTTACACATTCAGTTGTGACAGTCAGTGCTGGGTCTCCACCAAAACTATAAAACAAGACAAATGTGTATGCTGTGTACTCGTGTTTGTTTTTGTCTCAGTGTTTGAGCAGGCAGGCGGATTAAGCTACAGAATCTGTCTGTTTTTTACTCCGAGGATGCTGGAGGAGAGATATGCCTCTTTGTCTGCTTTTGGAAAAATGTACAGACTTTAAGTCTGGGAAGGTTCTCAGTCATCCAGGTCAAAGTAGTCTCTGGAGCTTGAAAAAAGGGCGACTGGACTTCTTTTTGTTTCTTGAAGACGTTTCACCTCTCTCCTGAAAATGCAGGTTTTTTTCCTTTAATTTGTCAAGAGGTGTGGGGTCTTTTGACAGGTTTTGTTTTTTCACATGATTAATGGGCTCTGTCATATTCTGCCCCTTATGACAGTCACTGAGTCTCCTCATATTCATATCACTTTCGCACATTTCCTTAACCGGACGGTTGCTCGCAAAGTTTTCCAAACTGCTGTTTGAAGCCATTTCCATATGATTTAGAGCAGCCAACCAGCCATCCAGCCACTGTGTCAGCAGTAAAGTGAGAGTAGCAGGGCATTTGGATTGCCACTTACAAAGCAAACCAGCCTCTCTTTGCACATCACATCAAATCACACACTCTGCCTGTCCTCATTGTACTTGAGGAAAATCCTGATTGCAGCCATTTTCCACTGGTACCCACAACTTAAACAGGGCCTCTCCATCTTTCCTTAAAAAAAAAAAAGCTTTACTGAGTATTCGGCCTGCAGCTTCATTCAGTAATTAAGGAGAAAAATATGAGCCTATAGACATGGCTTCTCATCGCTTGCTTCCGGTCTGCAAAATACACGCTCACAGATGCCAAAAACTCTCCGCTCCTTTTATCTCCCCTCGCTCTGTTTGATTACAAATGGCAATAAAAATGTGTTTGCTTCTCGTGTTTCGCCTGCTGTCGCTGTTTAAAATGACAGATCAGATGAGCTGCAGCTAATTAACACGAAGCAGTAGTTGCTAAGTGAAAAGTTTGATTGTGCTGCAGCTGCTGAGATAGAGGTCTGAGTTTTCTTCTTCTTTTCCTTCTATATTCCGTGTCCATGCTTATTATGAGTAAATAATAAAGTTAGCACTGCTATAAAGTAAAATTCAAACAGATGCCATCAGATTAAGGGAATTAAGACTGAAAGGGCTTAAGAGAGCGTGGCAGAGTGCTGTCCAAAGCATTCAGCTGGTGCCTCCGATAAATAAAGAATCAAACAATAATGTGAAATATTTTGTTACTTAAATAACTTACATACCCTGAACTCCTCTCAGTGTCCGTGTGTCTGTTTTGCTCCTCTCCTGTGCTCTCTGTTTCGCTGTATGTACAGGTGTCTATGAGGAGAAATACTGCTCAGAGGAGACGCAGGTGAAAATCACCTGACTTAAGTTGACAGCAACCTCTCTTACTGTATAAGCACCAACGGGAGGAGGAGGAAGTGCTCATTTCTTTTCTTTTTTGTGGCGATCTTTCAAGATTTTGTCAAAGTTTCCAAACACACTGTAGAAACACATGGATGGAAATGGACATTGCGAGGCTCCCGTGGTTTAATAAAGGCTCAATTAAAAAATATTAAAACCACATTGAGCCTCCATATGAACCAGAAAAGATCGCTGTTCTGCTGCTTTTCCTCACTCGCTCTGTGAAATTCCCATAAACTCTCCAAAAGCGACACCCTGAATAGCACTGTGCAGAATATTTAGCCTAACAGCTCCCTTTCCCTCCTGCTCTTCTCTCCGGTGTCATTAACAGTGATTTATACGAGGGCTTGCTGGAACACGGATGGTGCCAATAGGTGCGATGCAGGTACATCGCCCCATCCTCCGCTGCCGAGCACTCCCCGCTCACCCCGCTGCTCACCGCGCCTGTTTGATTGATCAAGGCAAAGCAAAGGGGCCGTAAAGCAGAAACTCACACAAAACACACAATTGGTTGTCGTGCTTTGTTTCAGGAGAGAACAGCTATTGTGACTGCGTTGGTGCGTGATGAATAGAGGGGCTGGTCGGCAGAGACCGGGAGCGTTGCTCTAGAGGGAAGACTTGCGCTTACTTGGATTTGTCATTTGGCTCTCAGTATTCAGATGAATGAATTGATTCCTGTCAGATAAATATTTCTGATTTCACATTTTGCTCGTCTTTGCTTGTGTACGGTATTATAATTATGAATGAGGTTCAGTATTTGAAGCTGGCTGAAGGCCTCAAACGTCTCAAACTCAGTAATTAGAAAAGCGATGGAGAGCTCGACTGGTCAGATCTGCTGCTAACCACTTTATAAATGAACCAGCCTGCACTGAAGCCTGAGAATAGAATAAGTGGATCACACTTAGATAGTATAATATATTACACTCACTGTTGTGATGCATGGATGATTTGAAAGTTTAGTTTTTTTTCTTCTTTTGGTTCCTTTTCTATCTTTGAACCCTGAAAGAGGACCTGTTCTGCTTTCTCTTCTTTTATGTCTCATACACACCGACACAATGACGGATGCTCCTATTAAACACGGCCATTTGAAACACGTTTTAAATGATGAGATCAGTGTGTGTGTGTGTAAGTAATAATTCTGAACCGAAAGCTCAGGCTTTCTGCTCTCTGCTCTGTGTGATGTTAAAGAGACTTGCTGCAGGCGCTCCACTGAGGCCCGGTAATGGATAAATAACTATTAATTTAAACTGTGAATCTTGCAAAAAGTCCAAAAATTAAAATATGGAGTTGGAAGAGCAGAAGAGGTCCCCTTTAAATGAATATTTTTTTAAAACACTAGTGCACCTTAGCACAAATAAAGCCATGCACTGGAATCACGTTGTTTGAGATTAGGACTGTTTGAGTAGGATTAACAATCACAAAGAGCCCATGAATGTGCTTCCTTTTTGCATCCATTTAGAGATATCTTAGAGATGTTTTTAAATTAATGATCATTTCTCAGTGTCGATTATGTTTATGTTTACGTTGCCTGCTGTAAATTCTCTCACAGTGACACCTACCAAAGCCCTTTAATGCAGTAATCACTAATCACAGTCACATGGTGATTACTGGTGATTAACTGCAGCCTGGTTATTTCACAGAGCTCCACCATTTCTCAGTCATGCGCAGACAGATGAGGCATCGCTGTGCTGTGAGTTGATTCATCTGGCATGATAACATGAAACAGCAGCTTCTTGATTTAAAAAAAAAATCAGCCATCCAATGATCCCAGGGAGCAATGAGCCTCGGAAGGCTGGATTAACGCCAGTGTGAAGCGCTCGCTTGAGACACGGAGGAGTGTGCAGAATTGTTTTTACTTTTCGGCGCTGCACATTACCAACACCAGCGTGCTGGCATAGCCACGCATCAGTGAACACAGAAATTAACATAAGCTGATATTTTGAACTGATTGGTTATAGAGAATCGAATCCTCTCGTAATCACGGTAACATCAGACTGAAGATGCAAACAAACTGTCTGATATCTTGTCTGCTATCAAGCTGGACTTTTAGAGCATCCGGTATCATTTGAAAGTACTCTTCTAGATCCCCAAGTTGGACATTCGTCCTTTCCCACCGTGCTGCTCGGAATGTCTTCCTGATTTGAGGCTTTCGAGCGCCGATTATAAATAATCTGATTCATAAATGGCACAAAGCTGAATCCTTATCAGCAGTAGCCCCAGGGACGTCTTCATGTGCAGAACAGTTCTCATCAAAACCAAAATCCGGAAATATCAAAAATGCTGCTCTGAACTAAAGCTGGAAACAGCTGCAACACCATCATGCTACTGTAAAAATAAGCTTCAGTATCTATGTGTCTTCTTTTAGGCATCAAAACTATATATCTCTCTGTAGATCGCAACATTGCATTAAATTACTGTACAGCTGAGGTCACTGACAAACCTGCAAACTGTATAAAGTATAAAAATATCAGACAAACAGAGCTCCATATAATTCTTACACTAGAACATTGCTAAAACAACTAATAGGATGAGGAATATGAGGACTAATTAAAAAAAATATATATATAATCCAGGATTTGTAATGCATCCTTCATATGATCCACATGCGCCCTCATTTTCATAAGCGCGATGAAAATGCGTAGTGAGGAGATGATGTTGTTAATTGATATGCAGATTTATTCATCATTTACATATCAGTCAGTTTGGTGGTCTTGAGGTGATGAGAGACTGAAAACAAGGAGATAAATAAAACACAGGGGACTGAGAATAGAGAAATAAAAGTAATGAGAGCAGAGTTTCATCAAGGCACAGAAACAAAGGGGGGAGGGGGTTAACAGCACACCTGCTGTTCTGGGGTGTTAGCAGTAATTTAGGAAAGGTAAGCGGTGTCATTCCCACACCTTCATTTTCTGTGCGTTCTGGTTGCAGCTCAGTTGAGATTTGTTTGTGCAGCGGTTTTGGATGGTGTGTCAGAGGAGTCAGGACGGCAGGTTTTGGGGATGTAACAAGATGGGAGATGATGTGCTTGTAATAACTGCAATGCACGCATTCAATGGTAAAAAGACTGAAAGAAAAACATGAAAAATATTAAAAATAATTTGAGTTTTGACTTTGAAATGGGGCCACCCTATAAGAGTATGCCGGTTCTGTCCGTATGTGGACAGGAGCTGCTGGATGGACCGGTTCACTCCAGTTTGGACTGCTTTGGGTTGGGAGTGTCTTTGCCATATGGCCAGCTCTGGCACTCACACACTGTACTTCTCACTTGGCTGAACATTAAGCAGCGATCACTCGCTCTCTGTTTACAGGCTGTACTACAACCATCACCCATCGTATTTAAAGCTTTAATGTCTTTAAAGCAGTTCACCTGCACTCTGCTCACTCAGCTAATAACAGAACATTACGTCATCTCGTGGATTCTTTCATTTTGGAGTAGATCGTGCTGCGAGCATAACTGACAGCTGTTGTTCGATCACAGCTTTGCATGATTAAAGTGCTAAAGATTCTTTGCATTTCTTCACATATTGAAGGAGTAAACATGGAGCATTGAAGGGAGTGGAGGGCGGAGGCTCGGATATCCGTTCAAAACTGAAAGCAGTGAGAGATAAATTATAAGGAATGGGAGCAAACGTGTGCTAAATGAAGCTGGAATCATGCCCATCTCAGTAGCCTCCTGCCCGCAGACGTCATGTTTTTAGCAAAAATGACTAAAAATGTTGCTTTTTTCGTGTTTGTATCTAACAAATGTACATGCTCAAAGTGAGATGTGTGACGCTGTCAGTGGTTTTTATGGGGTGGTGGCGTTGTCACTGGTACAATGATGAACATTTAATTAGCTTTATTGTCACGGTAACATGACGGTGCAGCACCTGGGTGTCAGGTTTAGTGGAAAGCAGCATTTTCTTTGATATTGGAGGAACCTGATAGCAAAAGCTTTGCAAACGCAATTCCTGGAATTCTTTTTCGCAGCACTAATGAATCAAATCATTTAAAAGCAGAGCACGAGACTGACAAAGCCTCTCAGCGCACACGTCGGATGATTAATCATCGCGCTCTGAATGACACGTGAGACAATACATCTCCAGTGCAGAGCATCCCTGGAGAAGTTAGGACTGATGAGGGAATCTGATATGCTTACCTCAGCTGCCTGGACCCTGCCGATACAAATGGGCAAATGGTTCTCCCGGACAAATTTCCAGACTCGAAGCCAGAGAATCTTAAAAACTCTCTGAGAAAACACTGGACCTTCCAAAAGCTGATGGAAGCTCTGAAAATCTGTAGTTTGCTCTTAAAAAAGAATCATTCAGCTGAAACATTTACAGAATCCTGGAGACACCTCGTTTGTCCACATGTGCTTAACCGCAAAACAGTGGCAGTGGAAACGTAGTGGCTTTTATTTAATGATATTAATGCAATATATTTTGGCACTTTGGCAATGTTATAGTGATATATGAGGAACTTTTATTCTGGTTTACATCCCAGTAAAGTGACTCTTTGGGGAATACCTTTGGATATTTGAGACATTTGGAGCTAGAAGTCAGCTTGGACTCTCGTTTTTAACAGTATTAAACTGTAATTTTACACATCCTTCGTCTTTTACACTGAATAATGATTCAGTGTAATTTAGCAGCAGGCGATGTGGTTTCCCTATAGTCAGTTAGTCACACTTTACAAGCCTGTTACACTTTATGATAAAAAATAAATCCTGTTTGATGTCATTCATTGCTTATTGTTACTGGCCAATTCCTCGTTGTTAGTGAAATGATTTAGCTGACGTGACCTTTTGTCTGCACAGGCTGTCATCAAGATCAGCTGATCAGCTCTTTGTGCTGTTTCTTTCTACACAGTTTTACTGCTTTTTTTTCTCTCTAAAGCTTAGTCTTTCTTTAGAAAGGTCAGCAAAGCCCAGCTGGTGCTCAGAGTGTGCACGCGTGCGCTTGTGCACAGAACTCCTGCGCTTTCATGCAATAAATCGTGCAGCGGTTTTATTAGCTCCTCACCTCCTCCTCCAGCCTTGAATCCATCACACACATACATTAACATTCAGACAGGCACTGTTTTGCTTCAGGGGACTGTTGAGATGATGTCATGGCCGAAACCTGACGAGATCTCAGCACGTTTATTTCATTAAGGACAGTGGTAAAACCTGGACACAGGACCAATAAAACTAATGAGGAATTCTGTCTTTGTCTCCACAGGGACCATCAGACGTGAGCAGCTGCAGCACAACAGTGAGTCAGAAGTTCAGCTTGGCTGTGTTTTCTTCTTGGTGTTGCAGGTGTTTGATGAATAGACTGTCCGATCATGTTGACGTGCCATATTTTCGTAGTTTTTTTTTCCTAGAGCGAACGGCTAAAGAGCTGACACAGAAACAGCCTGATTATTCATCATGTCAGACTGTGTTAATATATTTTGGAAAACTGTCCCACATGTTGTTATCCAGCCGCATCTCTGTAGTTGTTGTCCAGCTGCGCTTTGTTGCTGTACAACTGTGCTAAGGTTACTGTTTAGGATGGATAGTTGTGCATGTATGCTGGTTTATTGTTGATGGATTCCACTCTGTGTAACGTCACTGTGAACCACAGCACAGGTCCCAGATGTGCAGCGCTAGTGTTAGCAGGTGAATCCTTGTGGATGAATGTTAAGGCAAGACTCCATTCTGTGCTAGTTGTTTTGTCCTCTATGGTGAAAAACCCAGAATACCTCTGCTCTCTTCTGCAGGGTCATGAGTGTCTGGTCAGTGCAGCGATGCTCACAGCTGTTTTCTATTTGTATTGATTAGCTTAGTTAGCAGCAACATGTCCGGCTGAATTCAAAGGCTGTCCTTTTCTGGACAAAAGGTGGAATTTTTCAAGCACAAGTTTATAAATGGTTAATAAATGTTATATAATTTCCACTGTTGCTAACTAAGGGGGGGTCCCCTCAGTGCTGAAGCGAGTGGGAAGGGATGCAAAGGGATGTGGTACTGGAGCTGTATGTATACAAAACACATCCCGAAATCACTATCACTATCCCTTCAGACAAATCTTGGTGAAAAAGTCCCTAGATTTGTCCGAAGGAGGGTCTGAAAAGTTGCTAATTTGGCAACACTGGTCATTTCAGTTAGAGTATTTATTCTCAATTCATATCCAATCAAATATTAGCATGTTTGTTACTCACTAAAAAAGACACCAGGAGCTTTCTAGACTCAACACACATTACTTTAAATGTGGTAATATTTCAAGTACCGATCCTCCTGGTTCAAAACAGTTACACTGATCGATTTCTCGATGGCAGAATTAATAACTCATTAGAAAATAATCATATTTTTCCCCATTCTTTTTGTATAAAATAAAGCCTGGATTTAAAAAGACTCGTACTGTAACTCCAAATAAACAGATACAGATGGCAGTTTGAAAGGAGTCAATGTAGACAAAGACGTAACACAACACAACGTGCAGTCAGGCAGCTCTCTGGTTGAACAGGATTTCAAATAATTTAATAATGAATTCTAAGTTTGGGATTTTCTTTGATACGTGTCCACCACCAACATCCTGCCTGACGTTGAGAGACACACACACACCAAAGTTACAAATATAGAATAAATATATAAACTACATCTGAAGCGCAAACGTCTTGAATGGGCTCAGAAGAGGCACCAAAAGCACAAACACGGCGTCGAGGTCCAATTCAGTGACTTGAATAAGCCGAGGTGAGGCCCCGCAGACCGCTGTCAGCTACATCTGCCTGTGTTGACACATCTGTCAGTCACTGCAGCCATGTCCATAACTATAACCAAGCCAAACAGGTGAGTCTGCAGTTGTCATACGGAGAAGCCTGTCCATAGAGACCGAAGCCATTTTAGCATCAGTTGAGGCGTCATAAACGAGCTACAACAATATACACACTTCAACCCAATATCGCAAGAATAAAAACACAAACAGTACAAGTATAAACATACAGGAAGGGCAACAAATTAGATAAAACCTGTAAAATCCGGTTTTCATTTATGCCAAAGAGCCCCAGTGTGTGGATCCTTTATTATCTGTGGAGCAGCGAGCTAATGATGCCGCCATCACCGCTAGAAGAGGGTGAGATTCTTCTCCGGTGCAGATGGGAGCTCTGTGTTTGTGTGAAAAATTAGTGGAAGTTGGTAAGAGGAGTCTGAAATAAACTGCCTAGATGCAGATAGTTTGGCTTTTGATTTTTGCGACCAACAAGTATTTCTAGGCTCAGCTCTCTGGAGGTTTCCATGGTAGCAGCTGTCCTGATGCTCTGTAATGATGACCTGAGGAGGAGTGAAAAGGCTGATTTTTCTCTGCTTTCTTGCTCTCTCTCTCTCTCTCTCTCTGCTCTGCTGCGCTCTGCTCAGTGTGTAGTTATTAGCAAGAATGTTTCACTACAGCAGATGGAGACGATGGAGATGTGCTGAATTTTTAGGCTCGTGTGATTTTTAACTTTCATTGTGCACACAGCGTTTTACTCACCAACCCAAGCAGGAGCTTGCAGTAATCTTATCGTCAACACTGGAAATCTGTCTGGAATCTGAGGCATTGATGTGATTCATACCATTAGCTTCATCTGTCTTAGAAGGATTCTCCCTCAGCTCAAATGTCAAATGCAGATTTAGCTGACGAGACGGGAGGACACAGCCAGACAGTACAAGTGCAACAGGCTACAGTTTCTTTGCTTTGTTGGTCTGAGTTTACTGAGCAAAGTTGTTGTTAGAATTCAAAATCATTTTTAACCTGTAATCAGTATTTAATGACAGCAAACAGTGAAAGATTTCATCAGTTAAGCTAACATTTTATTAATTAGACTCATAATTAGCTTTGCCTAAAAATGTGTGGGTCCTTTTTCTTTTGCATACCTCAGCATCTCTGACTTGCGTTATAGTTATATTACCTTGCATGCAGCCCGTTGTAAGTGCTCATAGAGTAACACCTACCAAACCCAAATCACTCAGTACAGTAATTACTAATCACAATCCTGTGCTAGTGGGTGTTGCACAAACACCCACTAGCTGCTCTGCTGTTTTGTGGCCGACACAGATGAGGCACCTCCAGCTTGTTTTTCAGCTGATGCCGTTCAGTTTCTACTAAAGACGTTTTGGCTCCTCCTTTTATTTGCTCTAGTTGTGGCCACCGCAGCAATGTTTTCCAGAAGAGTGTTTGTTTGCGACCGTTTTTTGCGAATGCCAGCAACCTCTCGCGACCGGTCTGAGAATACGCATTTTTCCTTTCCAGAGGGTCACTGACCGGCCTGCACGAATCGCGCTTTAGCAGTCGATTTCACAGTGACTGCCTGCAACCTCCAGCAACCACTTGCAACTGAGCCTCTCAAACTACCCTCCACCCTGAAAATTTGTGCTAAAGCGGCTCCTAGTATAAGGATGAGGACTTGCTCACCAATTGAATGCAATATTTTAATTTGCATTATTTTGGATGCAAGCATGTCCACGCAGCCAGCCAGGAACCAGCACGTAGAGAATCACCAGTCAACTCTAATACGAGTTGCTTACAAAATTTGCTCAATTTGCCCCAAAATCAGGTGTTAAAGAGCTTTTTTCCACTTCTGCTTCTGCCACCATCTTTGCAGTTGCAGAATTCCCCCACAGATTTTATTAGTATTCAGTTTCTCTCTTTTAATTTGTCATCCATCACTGTAATAAACATGTGTATGTACATTATATGCATATCTTATATGTCTTTTTGTGTGTGTGTGTGTGTGTGTGTGTGTGTGTGTGTGTGTGTGTGTGTGTAGGCTGATGAGGATGCATAAGGATGGATTAACACTGTCGTCCTCATCATACATTCATCTTTCTCCTCCCTCTACTTTTTCTCCCCCCTCTCCTTCTCCCCTTCTCCTCCCTTTCATCAACTACCCTCCTCTGTGTTTCCATTCTATACTTGCTTTGTCCTCTTTTCCCCACCTATTCATATCTCCTCTCCTGCAGTAAATCCCTTCATTACTCTTTTCTTTTTCTTTCATGTCCTCTGCTTTCTTCTTCTTTCTCCTCCACACATCCTCTACCCTGTTATTTACTCCTCTTTTTTCTCCCCAGCGTTCTATATTTACCCTCGTTTACCCCCCCTCCAATCTTCTTATATCTTTCCTCGTCTCTCATTTGTTCCTCTTTTCACCTTACCCCTCTGCATGATCATCTTCTCCCTTTCCCCCCCCCTCCCTCCTCAGTGGAGACAGCAAAGGAGTGCTGGGAGCAGCAGCAGGGCCAGAATTTACATCTTGATATATCAGTTTCCTGCAGCAGTGGAGGCGGTGATGGATGGCATGTTGCCGGCGCCGCAGCGCTGCCATGAGTTACCGTGGTGATTACCGACAGAGACGGCTACTCACTGGCCACTTCATCACTGTGACTGGTGGGGAGGAAGGCGAGAAAAGAGAGAGAAAAAGGAGAGAGGGGCAGAAAAACAGAAAGAGAAGTAAGAAAAACACAATTGGAGGAGAGTGCAGGGAAAGGCAGCGGTGGCTTGTTGTGGCAGGAACAGGGAACAGAATCATCAGAAGGACAAATATTGGTCTGTTAGGTCACATAAAAATAGATTGTGAAAAGGATTGGGATTCTGTACAGTCTGGAGTCAGGGCCAGCTGATATTGTTTCTTCTTTGTGTGTCAAGTACAGGAACACTGTATACACTCAGAGGAGCAGAGCTCATATGTTGTCATGTGCTGCATGTTTTTAGTTTTGCTTGTTTTGGCTGCTTACTTGTGTTTCTTTAGCTGCAGTGTGTTGATGTCTTCACAAAACCCTCCACCCACAATGCGCAAGATATAAACTGGCAAATTGGCAAACGATACACACTTGATTGCACTCTGTGGTTTGTTTGTTCTAATGCGCGAAGACTGCAGGCAACGGTGTCGCTGCTATACTTTCAAAACCTGGTGTAGCAGGGAATGTTCACCTCCAGTCTCTCTGTCTCGGTGTCTCATCGTGTGGTTAGTGATTTCATGTCTAGACCAGCCGCTGCCTGCCATCCAGCTGAGGGAAAATCTGACATGTCCTCCTCCCTCCTGCCCTCCATAAAACCTGAGGAAAAACAGATCGATGCCGGGCAGCTTGCTCATTTTGCCCTGGGCTTATTGAAATGGAAAGTTACAGGTCCTCGAACGTGTCAGCACTGCAGCAGTCATGAAGGGGAAGGTTCTCTTAGTGGGACCTGCACACTGTGACAAAAGCAGGGTTTCATACTATCAGGGAGGATCATAATGCAGATCAGGTTAGAAGTTCTGACTTCTTACCTTTTTTTATTTGTATGCAATGGATTGTGCTTGCTGATTTTATTTTTCACAATCATTCTGTCATTTTTTTACTGTTTTATTTTGTGCTTAAAAAACTCAATATAAAGTAATCTATTATTTATCTTGGTCGATACGCAGTATGTGGTTCTGTGCAGTTTTCCTGTATGTAGCAACATTTGGAAAAAAATTCAGCGGCTATTTTGAAGTCCCTGTCAATTTCCCACTGCCCGTATCTGCTCAGGCTAGAAGAGATTATCTAATATTTTGGTAAAACATAATCAACTCAGGTCCCCATACATATATTTTTGGTGGCCTTTTCAAGAAGCCTGGCCTGTAGATTGACCGTGGCACGATTTTCACAATGCAAAATTATTGCAACTGTGTGCACTGAACTTGCGATCTTGTTGCCTTTGAAATTGTTGCTTCAAAGACAGGGACCAGGTCTCGCTGACAATCAAGAGGGCAATATAATGGCAATAAGTCTGATATCAATTTGTGATTGAATGGGATCAAAGTGGCGTGCAATCTGTGGTAATGCAGCGATTAACTGGGATAAATTGTTGAAAATTTCAAATGTGTTGCCATCTGTTACAAATCTTTTCTGTCTACATACACAGAAATTCACATTAAACAGAAATTCACATGAACTAGTTACACTCAGAGTCCAGGTTTGAAACAAAGTCAGGAATTCCTTCACAAATAGTGGCGTAGTTGCAGCAGGATGTCGGCGCTGGGCAACCTTGATTTTATGGAGGTTGATGCAGTTGAGTCGAGTCTATTGCAAAGACGTGCATTACAATCGACTTGTGCTCATCGGTGCAACCTGACTCAGACTGATTGCAGTGTGGTGGCATTGTGCATTTATAAATTAGATGGCAGTTTTTTGGGAACAAGAGTGATTGCTGTCGGCCCTAATCAGAATGTAATTGTTTAGATACAGGTTGCCTCCAGGTAGGCAGCCTGTGCAATTGCCTTGCAATCAAAAGTGGTCACTCCATCTACTTGCGATCGGTTGCCAAATGCAAAAAGCATAATAATTCAGAAGGATTTGGCTGAGTTGCAGCTAAAAACTGATCATGAACAGTTCTTTGTCACTGCCTGTGTTGCAGCGTGCGTCATGGAACGTGTATTCTGTTACTTCACATTGCTGCTTGTGTCAAAACGATTTACTGTCACAGCAAATATTGATTTTTTGAGCTGACAAATTAATTAACAATGTTTCCTTATTATGTAATCCAGAGTTTTCTATCAGTTAGGGCTGTGTTTGCATATTCACTGCAGCGTGAGGGGTAGATGTGTGAATAATTTAGTGCCGCGCGGTTCGACCTTGAGGTGTCCTCTGCGGTCTGGATGCAGAGGACGCCCTGAGACTTCTGCTGCCGCCTCGTGTAATACTTCTCCGTGAACACATTCACTCACTGACACGCTGATCTTCACATACGCTTCTGTTTTTTTTCTGGCGTGAGACATTTTCTGTCCTCTAGTCTTGTTTAATACTTCATGGCAGCCGGAGGAGCTGACGGTGTCAGATCCATGAATGTGGCCAGGCGGAAGAACATCAACCATGTTAGCAAACTGTCCAGGACTCCTTTACATGTGTCTCGCCTCTGGAAAAATGCCATTCAGAGCCAAGATACTTAATGTTTGTGGCTGCTTTTTATTCATAATTTACTGCTTACAGCTGCTTAAGTCAAGAAGAGACAACTCACAAACACACCTGCACTGGATGCTTGACCTTCTTGCTGTGGTACAAACGGGCATGTGCCATGCTGAAGCACAGCATTTTATTGACCCGTCCATCAACCTCGATCATCACATCTGAAATTCACACTTTGATGCTGCCTCGCGTGATCACGAGAGGTCACCGTAAGTGGTTGATGCTGTTGATGATGCAGTCGGTTGTTAGTACTAGATCGCATGGTCTAAGCTGGGAAAGAATAAGTTTTCACCTCATGTTACAGTCTTGGGCTTGAGCACTTACTCATGAGAGTCCCATCTGTTTCAATTCTGCAATCACTGTCCTCCGCCAGGTGGTTTTGCGATTGCCGCTCTTTCATTTTCAAACAGGGGGTCTATATCGAGGCAGCTACAGTGGGAGGACAGTGTTAACCACACAAAGGCGACATTTGTTTGAACAACCAACCAAGTTTTTCTTTGTGTTGTTTGTTTAATTTTTTTTTCTTTATGTGGAATAGGTAATTGTTGCCTCTGCCCCCTGGATTGGTCCACCCGTTAAGGAGGAAATAGAGTACGCACAGACATGTATACATACACTACACACGATCATTATAATAAGATAACTTGTAACCATGTGCATGGTTTTCATCTCTACACATTAGGCACACATTATCCCACTTGCTCCAAGGTGAACATGTCATACAGTGTGTTTCTATCAGTCCATAAGGTCCACCTAGTGTCCCACCATATGACAGCAGGCGTATCCAGCCACGGCGCACACTCTGTTGCTATCATTTCTTTGTAAAATACCAAGGTTAATATGATTCAATGTGCTGCAAATGCTAGCTTTTTATACTTTATTTAGAATTCATCTAGGCTAATGGTGCTAGCAGGTAGAGTGCACTTAGTGCAGTAGCCAGTTTAATGTAGAGATAACTTGCAGAGCAAAGTATTCAATTCACTTTCACCCCAGACAAAGAGAAGCAGACACTCTTTGCATGTGAGAAGCTAAAAAAAAAAAAGGGGAATGTTCTGGCTTTGCTGTTTGAAATACGACTGAAATGATTAATCGGATCTCCTCATATCCTGCGTTGCGATCCTATTATGAATCACCGATGGCAGCTCAGGGGAAATGAGCATGGCAGTGAGTCACAGAGGCGAACCTGTAACCGATGCTCAGTGACAATGAATTACATCCAGCGATGGCTTCAGTTTTGACATCAACATGTGTAATATTATATCTCCCGAATATCAGGTTGTTATTCATAGAGTAAGCGTGTCTGCGGGGCCTTTCTTTTTTTCTTAATAAAATGATGCGTTTCCACCTGCCATCTATTTGATCAAGTCACAATAAAACCTCTGCAAGTGCTTCCCAATTGAGAAATTGGCTCAGCCGAGGTGTGAATAGATACAGAATGTGACAATGGAGTCTCACACCGACAGCGCACAAAGAGTCTATCTGCATGTAGGGGGAAGCAAAGCAGGCTTTCTGTGCACAAAAGGGAGGCCTTATCGCTCCTTGATTTGATGCTTCCTCTGATCTCCTCCTCTCTCTCTCTCTTTTTTCCCCCCCTCTGTCTCTTTCTCCCTCATTCGTCCCCTCCTCTCCCTCAAAGGCATCCGGCTTCTCTTTAATTGCTGGCTTAAATCAGATGAGGTGAAGTCGCCGCCTGCTCTTTGTATAAACGCCTCTACGCAACAGTGCTTCCATTAAAAATCACCAGAGACACACGTCTAAGAACCTGTCCCTTTAATGCTATCTGTGTGAGGATGGGTTGGATTTCTGCAGATGAAGGACCATTTTTCTTCAGTTAGACCCCTCCTAGCTGTTGTGTTTGTGTGCACTCTATTTGTGTAGCTTTGTGGTTGTGTGTACCACTGCATATGAGGTAAATAAATATGTATGAGTGTTTATGCATTGATGTACAAGTGTGTGTTTCCAAAGAAAGCGATGCAGCAGCAGCAGCAGCAGCGGCTTTAACCGAGAATAGCTTCAGTTGTTTGTGTGACAGCGCAGCACCTCGTACCAACCCAGCTGAATAAACTTTATTGTTTTTCAGTGTTTTCTGAAGGCAGAATTACTCCACGCTTACGACCGAGACTGAAAAGTGTGTTGGTAGTGATAAGAAATGAAAGTCTCCCGCTGCGATTTCTCCACACTCAGGCTATTCTTTAGCAATAAAAGCATCATTGTGATGAAGCAGTAATCTGTTTTTCCTTTGCTGCGTTCCAGTTTATTCGACGCTGCTTTTGTTAGCGCTGCGGCGCCTCTGCAGCATCAGCAAACTGTGGCGAGAAAGATGAATCTGGAAGCGGAATGGAGGGTATTTGTTGTTTTATTAGGAGGTGAAGTCTCAGAGCTCACTGTGGGCCCTTTTTACAGCGGAGAAAGCGTTTTATTTATTCAGATTCGGGCAGTAACTGAAAGAATGAGATCACAGATAAAAGCCGCTGAAATGCTGGGGAGCTCTGAAGAGAGTTGCATATTAGAACCAGTTGAATTTGGTCAGGTGTCTGATTAGGATCATCCTGGGTTTGACCTAGGAGGTGAGCTGGAACGTGACAGCTGAAGAAAATGTGTACTATTTCACATCAATCGCACACTGCCAGGTGCAATTAAAATCTTTTCAGGAACTGGCCCATAAAAAGCCCCAGCCCTCCCTGATTTAAATTGTAGCTGATCTCATGTTAAAGGTCATCTTCTTGTGCATCTCTGGGCTGCTTTCAGCGCCGCTTAAAGTTTTGCTCTGTCCTATTGCACATGCGCCTCTGCACTGTGATCTGGATGTTTTTTTTTTTTCTCCGGTGTGTCGAAACAGCCTTCAACTTAAATTTCAGTTTGGGGAAGTGGATGAACTCACGAGGAAGGGAAATCTGCTGAGTAGCAGATGAGGACCCATTCTATATTTTCAATGTGTTGCCTTCCGGCACATGATGGATGACCCTGGGGGACAAATTGATGATAAAATAAAGAAAAACACAACCGTGATCCTGATTGCACAACTGATCTGATCTGGTCCTGCTTTTATTGTCCACTGTGCACCGCAAACTGCAGAAAACTGCTGGGTTCCAGCCAGAGACATCCTCCATGCATGGCAAGGATGACAATACTGGGGGAAAAAATTGCAGATGTAGCATGACCCAGTAATTTTGCTTATGTTGCACAACAACTCTTTTTATATATTTACAGCGCAATAAGCTAGTAGCACCGCCAGTGTTGTTTTTCTGCTTTGGTCTCACACATATAATAATAATCATCATCATCATCATGTCCATCCAATCTTCCTTCCATCCATTGTTCTGTTGCATTCATCTTTAAAAACAAGGGTGTGAGGTTTGGGGCCGTGTTTTGCAGCTCTGTGATGGATGGATATTAGCGGTGTGTATTGAGACGTCTGTGCACATATTGATTTTATTTGAAAGATAAGTTATAGATAGGGAGTCGGTTTCAGCGAGCGCAGAGTGTGCTCTGACAGATTTATCGCAGCGGTATCAGAGTTCACAGCTGTCCGCTGGGTTCAGTTTGCCTCTTTAAATAGACTGATGCACTTTGTGCCTCAGAGTCTGGACCGTTCCTCGACTGTGAACTTCACCCAATCCAGGAGCGCTTTAGCAAAACACTGAATCCAGACCTCAAAAGAAGGGTTTAGATAGATGTTGACTTAAGGGGAAAGAGAATTAACTAGAGATGGATGAATGACTCTGACTGATAAGATGTGACTTTGCTCGCTCCTCCTCTTCGGTATTTAAGTTTAACAAAGGATGGCTGTGCGAGTTTAAGACCTTGGGAAGTGAGAATATTTTGGCTGATGCTCACTTTGGGACAGACCTTCAAAGGGTTTGTTTCAGGCTTCAGAATCGGTTTTAGGATTCAAGTGAGAGTCTGCTTTAGGTTTTGGGTAAAGTAAGCCAGAGGCGGTTTTCATAAAAAGAAAGAAAGAGGGAAACTTTTTACTTCCAGTCTTTCTGTGTTTTAAATGACCTGTCGGGCCCTAGAAATTGGGGTTAATGTATGTTTAATTCAAAGCACACTCCAGCCCCTTTCTGTCTTTCACACACAAACACACATGTATAAATGGCGGGACAGAGAGCCAAAACATCTGGACCTCTCATCAGATTTCTGGAATCAGCCCCATCCTAACGGCTGCAGTGACTTTTTTCCGCCTGTTTGTGGTTTTCCCTGCAGCTGAAGTTAGCACACACACACGCGCGCGCGCGTGCACACACACACATTTCCATTTTTAAGGAGCAACTTGACTCCCCATTTGAGTTTGAGAATGACCCCTTTACACTTTTTTAAGAGCACTCAGTAAAATGGATGAAAAGTTAGATCGTTATGTTTCAGAAGCTGAAATGAAGTGGAAAAAATGAACTTGCATAGTTCTGATTACTTCTAATCAAAAACTGTCAATCTCTGTCTTTGAGGCAAACAAAGGCAGTGGTCTCAGTAAAATGTGATTATGCTCACTTTAAACCATATTTTTATTCTTGAACTCAGGTAGCTTTGCATAACTCACAGTTCAAAATAATTCATCTGCGGCCCTTCAGTTCGTCCACTGTCTGAAACACATGATTTTAGCTCCTTTTCCTCCCCTGCTGAGGGAAACTTTCTTCTGCTTGTTTGTCCCTCGCAGACAAAGTGCTGAGCAGCAGCTGGATGGAGGAGAGTGCCTGAGATTACTGCGTTAAGGATGTCATTGACATCATACACATCAAGCTGCCTAAAAGTGGCCGTGTAGAGCACTTTGAATATACGCTGGACTCAGTATTTAAAACAATGCGATTTCATTTATGCAGCGCCACATCACAACGAGCAGTCGCCTCGAGGCGTCCATATTTGATAATAGCCGTTGTAAAAGTGCATATATATTTGGCAGAAAATGGGGAAATGTACTTTTTATGATTGTGTTAAAAAATCACATTCATAAAAAAAGTTTATTATTTTTGAATGGGTTTTTCAAGTGTTCTGTCTTTGTGTTTGCACATATAAACAGTATATCCTAAATTACATAATTCTGGATAAAATGTATCCTTCTATATGAAAAATAAGCATCTGTGAAATAAGCCTTTATTGGATATACACTGCTTATCCAGGTCTTTGAATGCAGCAAGCAACACTTCAGCCAAACGCAACACTAACAGTCACTTTTTGTGTTAATTAAAGCGTTAAATGTATAAAAGCATGGCAATGCTGGTGCACTCAAGCCTACAGTAGACGGGTTAGGCAGCAGTCACACAGGAATGCAGACCGGTCTGAGACCTTCTAGCAACCAGGGGAAAATATTCCCCGACTGGTTGTGAGTGGTTGCTGGCAGTTTCTGTGAAATCAGTTGCTGAAGCCCCGTTCATTCAGAGCTAGACCCCGCTCAGTGAGCCCCTGACAACTACTGGTCACTAGGGAAAAAGTGGTATACAGTGCTGCCTCCTTGTTTTTGCACTAGCTGCTAGCAGGTTGCTGCAGTTGCCAGTAGTTTGCATGGAAGACACAGATTTGTCTCCAAACAGTTGTCAACAACTAGTCAGGTGGTAGTGAAAAGGTGAACAGTGCAAAGCAAACCGGAAACGGAGAACATTTTCCTTCAAAGTAAAAGTTGTGCGTTACCTCTGCAGCCAACACATTTCAAAAGGTGCAGCTTTTATTTGGAAGACAAATGTGCTCTGTTTCCGGTTTGCATCACACTTTTTTAGGCTCAGAGAGTAAATAGCGAGAGTTTGCAGTTACGTTGGCACCTTTCATGCAAGCTGCAGTCGACTACAACAATCCGTGAGTGACCGAAGCAATCACAAGGAGGTTTTTAGTGCAGCACACTCCAATTTCACTCAGCGACAGCCAGCAGCCTCCAGCAACCGCTCGCCAGCAGGTCAGGAAATAAACATCTTTCCCTAACAACCAAAGGTTGCTGGAGGGTCTCTGACCGGTCTCTAGGCCGGTGGCCTTAAGTCAGTGGAACCAGTCAGATCATCAACCACAGTCACATTCCCAGTTATGGGTATGTTAGATTCACTAACCAGAGTCGTATTAGTGATGTTTGCAGGGATATGAAGAACCACATTTCCCTGTGTTCATGTAAACCACACATCTCTGGTATGATCAAAACTGGGATAAGCGTCATAACATGAATGTGCATGTCCATGTAAATGCCCATGTTGACCGTTTACGCTCCACGCTTTCCAGACATCAGCACGTCCTCAGGATGCACGATGCTGCTGCATGATCTCCCCTGTCATCTGCTCCCTCTCCCCTGTGCCGCTGCAGCTTGTTGTCTGATATCATCACTGTCGTCTGGATGTTATTTGTCCCAGTGATTGGGTACATCATGTTAAAGCATGATTAGATTCAGAACGTCTAACGTGGCAGATGTCCTCAGCATGATGAGGCCGTTATTGTTCACAAGAGCCAATATTGGCTGATGCCAAAAGTTTTAATCAGCTGTTACTAACACTACAAGGATTTTATCAGCAGGGCTTTTTTTTTTCTTTGCACTGTCCAGATGCATTCCTGATGCTCCAGCTGCAGTGCCTTCATCCACTTTACTGATTTTTTTTAAATGTAACAATATTTGAATGAAACGATCTGAAATGCAGCCTTAAACCTTGTGTGGTGGTGGGGACGATTTAAAGTCATGTTTAGCGCTTGACGTGCGGCCGCTGTATCGGCCGTGACTGCATTTGTGAGAACACAGAGGGGGTTCAGCTATGAGTTCTGCCACTTTTCGTCTTTCTTGATTGTAATTAGAGGGGATGGGAACAGACGGTGCCGCCTCAGCCCACTGCTTCTGTCAATCAGCCCATTTAGCGTGAATATAATACAAGGCTGTGCGCGCGCCCACACACACACACACACACACACACACACACACACACACACACACACTGGATTCAGTTTTCATTAATTCTATAATACTGTGTCATCGTTATTTTGCCTCTTCTTTTCTTCTCTTTTAAAATCTTGTTCCAGTGCAAATTTAAACTGTCTCTTTCCCATCGCAGCTTCTATGGATTGAAAAGCATTATCTCTTAACCCCCTGTCCTGAGACATAATCTAACAGGCAGACCCAGCTTAATAACTATAATAGTTTTTTCTTTATGATAAGTAATTTAAAGTAACTGAAAGTATCAGTGGTATCACAGGGAATTTAAAATGAGAATAAAGTAAAATATGATGGTGCAGTCATAGTGGCCAGTCTATCGCAGGTCTAATGTATATAAAACACTTATTCCTAATACTACAAGGCATAAAGACACAACAATAACACAGCAAAGATGTTAATAATATATAGATGACAGATGCAGTGGATGAATATATAAGCAGTAACCACCACCTCAAAGGCAGCTGCAGTGGTGAATTAGGAATTGCATTTAAACAGGGAAGGTAGTTTAAGGTTTGGAAAACTGAGTTAACAGAGATGAAGGTCGGTGACCACTTGGATGTGGCACACGGACTCAGCAACTCTCTGTTTTGGTTGCTAGGAAAAAATGTGGATTCCCCAACCAGTTGGAGAGCGGTTGCAAGGGATTGCTGGCTGTTACCAGGTGAAATTGTTTGCAAAGAGAGTGCTGCATCAAAAATCTCCTTTTAATTTTAAATACTTAATCAGTTACATAATTTATTCTATTGCATTCTATTCTATTTATATTGAACACATATTAGTTCCTGCAGTATTATGACATGAGAACAAGACAATTTTTAGTTATAATTTCTGTCTTCACTAATAGCTATCAGAACATGCAGTGGCTCCTTTGATATCTTTAAAACAGCAAACTTGTTACATACATGCAACTGCTATTTTCTCACGTTATACATTTTTTGTGGGCAGCCTACTGTATGGTGAATAAAGTTACACATTCTGTTTTATTCTTTTTGATTCTGTGGTGGTGATCGCAAGTGTTGCTCTTGTGTCCTCACGTGCAGCGTTGTCTGTGGTCAAAATGGGGACAGCCTTGCTGTCTTTCAGCCAGACAAAAGTAAATATCTGTAGGAAAGATTTATTTGCCTGCTGCACTCTGCTCTGTGTGTGTGCGTGATGCTAATTGGTCCGTCCTGCAGAGCCCGGTCTGTCAGCGACAGAAGGGAAGGTGTTTAAAATGCAGAGAGCAGTCACGGCTGGAGGAATGCTAGCTACAAAACACCCCTTCTGCCTCCGTCAGAACCGCTCTTTTGCTTTGCTTCTCCTTTTCTCCGTCTCTCTTCTCTCTGTGTTTACCTTGCACTCTCTCGCTCCCCTCTTCCCTGTTACCGTTTACCCTCTCTCCTCTCCTTCTCTTTCACCATCTGGTCATTTTCTGTGACTCAGCGCTGTCGCCTGCTGGAGGCTCTGCCACCCACACATTGACACACACGCCGCAACACACTCACACACACACACACACGGACCTGTGACATTTAAAATTCACTGCCCTGGGGATGTGTGTGACGATGTGTGGCACTGCCTTGGTGTGCTGTGCATATGTAAACACTATAGTCTCTGTCAAAATCTCATTTAAAGTCATCCCATAAACAAAGCCCATAGTTTTTGTTTTTTCTGTGTGCCTTCAAGTGGGTGAAGTAATCATTGAGCAAACAAGGAAGTCAGGCGATGTCGTTTTGGAGGCACGAGTCGGTACAGGGAGGAGGTAAGGGTGAATGGATGTGTGTACAAAACTCGGAGACCAACATTTCCTTGGAAAAGACTTGTTCCATAACCGTATTCCAAGAGTGTCTGATTCATTTGAAAGCAGGGTGTGGACACAAAGCAAAGCTAAGTACAAAGGAAATTAAATTAAATTAAAATGTGTTCACATGGCACATAAAAAAATATTTTATAAAATTTTTTCCTGTTTCATTAAGAAAAGAGAAATGATTCAGGTCACATATTCAACTATGAACTTGGAACGAGGAACTTAAATGTTTTCCACACTTGACCTTTTCTCGTGTTTTATGTCTACATAAGCATATACACACAGAAAGTATAATAATACACACAGAAAGTATAATAATAATAAAACAACAGAACGAATAAGTAGAAAAAAGGGGGCTGAAGTTTGTAGCAACTGACTCTGCAGAAAGTTGGTGACCTCTGTGCACCTCAGCATCCGCTGACCCCGCTCTGTGATTTTACGTGGTGTCCCACTTCATGGCTGAGTTTCTGTCACTCCCAGTCGCTTCCACTTTGTTATAATACCACTAACAGCTGACTGTGAAATATTTAGTAGTGAGGAAATTTCATGACAGGACATCCTATCACGGTACAACGCTGGAATTCACTGAGCTCCCGAGAGCGACCCATTCTTTCACTAATGAAAGAAGCAGTCTGCATGCACAGGTGCTCGGTTTATACACCTGTGGCCGTGGAAGCGACTGGAACACCTGAATTCAATGATTTGGATGGATGAGTGAATAATTTTGGCAACACGGTGTATTTATGACTGTGTGCTGATTTCAGTGTCGATTGATGTGCGACATGATGAGCCAAACAATTTTAGTTTCGTTTGGTTAGTAAGTAAAATGTATTCATATAGCAGTTTTCACAGATAAAAATCACAAAGTGCTTTACCATAAAACAGAAGAACTAAAAGTATAACATAAAATAACAATGTGAAGTATAAAATACAACATAAAACAACAAGTTAATTAAAAGCTTGTCTGTATAAAAATGTCTTCCCTGCTCTTTAAAAGAATCAGTGGAATCTGTAAAGCTTAAAAACAGCAGAAGAAAACTCCACAATCTCGGTGCCTGAAAAGCCCGATCCACACGACTTTCGAACCGAGTGCGTGGGGCCAGCAGCAACCTTTGACCTGATGACCCAGGAGCTTGGGAAGAGGAATGAGGTTTCAGCACGTCAGAGATATGACCATATCGGGCCCTACAGGTTTAAACTAAAATTTTTAAATGAATTCATTTTCCACAATAAGTAAATAATTAAATATCCTGTTCAAAGCGTGTCACATGTCCCAGAGAAGGCTTTTGCTAAGAAGTGGCTAAATGTGGCTACAGGAATTGTCGACATCATTACAGAGAACACTGGAGCTTATTGAGTGATGCTGAACTCATACAACTGTGGTATAGTTTGTTTATAGCCAACATTAGCTTCATCTTGCTGAACAAAACTTGCAGGTATCATAACTATTTTTTTCCCAACAGGGCTCAAAAACACTGGAAAATCCCGTAGAGGCCCACCAGTACAAGGCCCACTCCATCTAGTGTTCTCACTGTGTGTTTACGAGTGTGGTAGGGCTTTAGAAGTATCCTGTTTGTGTACGTGGAAATAAGTTTTCAAAACCTGGAACCTCCCTTATAGTGTTTTTGTAAAATCTGACCATGAAAGCTGGACTCAAAGAAAGCGGTCCAGGCTCACCGGTGTGATTCTTACTCGCTCCAAGCACTCTAGAAAGTTGCGTCATGTCAAAGGTGCATACTTCACAGTTTACCCTGATGTTGAACGGATCAGATCCTCCTGCAGAGAGGGTCTAAAGAGTTTGTGGTCTTTGTGGAGTCAGTTTGTCTCCTGCTCGGCTGAGCAGTGTAATCACTCATCATTACCATCATCAGAGACACCACACACTGGCACACTGTGTGTCTGTGTGTATGTTGGGGCCAGTGTAGACAGGCAGCGGTGAGCAGAACTGTGTATCATCTCTTTTTTATCTTTCCAAAGATGATTAAGAACTCCCTTTAAACCACAAATACTTCAGATTGTGTTGTCTTTATTTTGACCTCATCAGATAAAACTGAACTAAAAAAAAATGCATTTGAAAGGACACACTATATAATATCAGCTGGCACAAATCTTGCCATTGTATTTGATTTTGTGCATATTTATGACCTGGAATGAACAGTATGGATTCATGTCCAGTTCCTAATGTAGTGGAGCTGATTCATTGCTTCCTCTGTCACTTCGTCATGTGAGAAACATTGATTTGTTGGCTGTCATTCTTTCCCACCTCTAACAAGCACCAGTGAATGAATGTGTCTGCTCATAATTCAGCTCTGTCTGTGTTCACATTCATAGAATATAAAGTGTTTCCATGCAGGAGCATAACCGGCCCAAACTTGTTCCATCTAGTTCTCTCGCTGTGTGTTTACAAATCCTGGGTATTGCTGGGCCTTCAAAGTGTCCTGTTTGTGTGTGTGTGGACATATTATCCCTGGTTTAGAAACCTGGATCATCCCTTGTCCTGAATATGAATGCTGGACTGAGAGAAAAGTGGTTGTTTTTACTCATGTTGGGACAGCTGGGCCACTGCTAATCTCTGTCAGTCCGTTGAAGGGTCCTTGGGAAAGATACTGAACCCCAAATTGCTCCTGGTGCATCCAGTGGTGTAGGAGGAATATGAGTTTGCTAAAAGTTTCTCCAGCAAAGTACTGCATGAATGTGTGTGAATGGGTAAATGTGGCTTGTAGTGTAAAAGTGCTTTGAGTGTTCACAGTAAGACCAAAAAAGCTCTATATAAATAGCAGTCCATTTAGCATGCTGGCTACCTGCTCAGGTGCAGGTTCAGCCAAGTTATGTAACGCAAACTGTGGCAGCAGAAAGCACATCACTGCTGGAATGAGAAGGAAAGGAAAGTTAGTCTTAAGGTAGTGAATGAGCGAAATGCACTTTTAGATGGAGGAAGGATAAAAACACCGACATATAGATTGCAGGATGGTGGTTTCCCAGCACAGTTGAATGAGTGCGCTCTACCAGGTGAGGTCCTAACAGTTACTGCAGTGTCGCAGTAACCATTATAAAACTTGGGTTTGTCACGGTCACCTGCATAATAGCATGTAATCACAAAATAGGAGAGAAGCTGATGGAAGCATCAAAACAGGATGCTGAGGCGTGCCTTTAGCCTGGAGCCGGAGTTACTGCTATATTCAGGAACCACTAATCATGTGATCACAAGTTCAGCTACATGTGCAACGAGACTTGTGATTTAGATATCGTGACGCCATCCTGGTTTTACGATCGCCCATCCCTATGGAGATGTAATACAGATAAAATTCTAATGACATGTTGCCTGTTTTTAAGTGTCTATCTGCATGTTCTCATTAGTCAGACACATGTCAGGTCGCATCTATCGCTCCCCATATTTTTTTTTTCTTTTCTTTTTTTTTGCTGACTGGCAGCTGTATTGAACCACCGCACCTCCCTTCCTGCTGCCTCTCAGGCCCTAAGTGGATTAAATGGATTCGAAACAGGAGCCGGAGTCGCGCTAATAGCATTGCTTGAATTTTAAGCAATCTACGGTGGATTGATTCAGAGTCTAAAGAGCTGCAGCGCTGTAACTGAGATGCATGGAGCGCTCTCAGTAATGTAGCTCCGCCAGATGACACAAACTGTACATTAGCTCAGTGAGGTTCATCTAATAGGTTGCACATTTTTAAAGGGATAATGGTGACACGTTTGGACTTGAGCTACTATTATCTCATAATACGTGATTACATTTACAATCTTTAAGTGTTACTTTTTTATGGTAGCTGTATTCAAGCAAGTGTTCTGGTTTTACATCATAATCAACCAACACAGATTAATTGATGAGCCAGGTCAATAAAATATCAGTAAATGGTGAAAAATGGCCATCTTCTTTACCCAGAGTGCGAGGTTACCCCCTCAAATATCTGCTCAGAGAACAAAAACACTACAGTATGTGGACTGTCAGAGAATACACAGAGACCCAGAATCACATTTAAGATGCTGAAATTCTTCTTTTTTTTATAAAAAAAAAGACTGAGACTGATTCACTGAGTTGACACTTTGCAATCATAACTTATTAATCAGCTAAACACGGCAGTTCTGAATTTTTTAAAGGAATAGCTCAAAATCTGTGGTATCTTTGGAGTGTGAAGTATTTTCTGCTGAAAAGTTTATAGTGAAGTTGCAGTTGTAGCTTCATTCGCTGCAGGTGCGCAAACCTGGTCTTATGACTCTGCACCCAGTCGGCCTGACAGTATTTTAATGTCATGACAGATGGAAGAAAATATGCAGATTATTTTGGCATGTTTGCCTCTTTTGGACAGAGAGCGGTTGAGAAGTAGACAGGAAATGAGGAGGAAGAGAGTTTTTTTGCAGTTGAGTTCTGTGGATGTTAATGTGCTGCAAACAGGTTCAGTTTATAGATATTTTCCTGCCTCCTTTGTATTCTACTAAATTCCATGACAATACTAGTGGTCATTTATTCATGTTCGCTGGCTGCTAGTGTCTACGACAGAAAAAATAAAAATATATTTACAGCTAATAACCTGCAATAGCATGCTGGTGGGGTGGTTTGTGTGACCAGTGAGTGCGTCCAGGTGGCACAGCCCTTAATGAATATCAAATGTCTGCAAGGTAACTGCAACTTTCTGCAATATCTAATCTACAGAGAAGAAAAATGTCTCTATGTCATTCAGGCCAATGACATAGAGGAGAAAATACTAAATTCATTCGCAAGTCAAGGCACAATCAGCACCTTCCAAAGCATCATCCCACTGGGCCTCAATTAAATCCAGCACCAAAAATGTTCATGTACCGTTATGCCCCCAGCTCTCTAGGAGAGAGGGGACTAACATTAATAATTTGTTGGGAAGTTGAAAGCAATTTTGTGACTATTTATTGAACAGGAAAAAGATCTAATGCAACATACGATTGGGGAGAATGAATGCTGCTCAAAAAGTGAAGATGACCTCAGCATAAAGCAATGAAGAAGAATCCAAACAGAGTTATTTACAGCTTCCTGCCTGCTCTTTTAAATGGGCAACAAAAGACCTGCTCTAGCTGCGTTTTAGTACCTGGTCCAGTCCTGTTAGACTTTAACGAGTTAGCACCACTCAACAGAAAACCAGCACACAAAGGTCATCTGGAGGATGTACTGTGAAGCATATTCATCAGGATGTCTTTTCATTATCTGCCTTTGCTTATCCCGACATACGGCAATCAAGCTAAGCAGTCCATTGATATTGAAGGCCTTGGAGTCCTTAGCATGACCAGAATTATTGCGACTGTGTGCAGTGGATTTGAGATCGTGTTACCTTTGAACCAGTTGCAGTCAGCTGGCATCTTCAAAGCGACTTTGGTGCATCAAGATGGCAATAACACGTCAATGAGGCGGAGTCAGTCTGCTATCAGTTTGCGGTTGAATATATTTTACTGTCAAATTGTCAAAAATTGCAAATCTGTTGGCATCTAATTCACATTTACTTACATCCAGAGTCCAGTCAGAAGCTCATAGATTTGAAAGAGTAATGCAGAAATTCCTCCACAGATAGTGATGTAGTTGCTGTAGGAGAGCAATTTAACTGCAAAATGACACAGAGACTCAGCAGCCTTGCTTTTGCATAGGAATATAAAAAGAATACACCCAGCAGAGTTCAGCCACATTTCACAGACACACAATGACGCAGTTACTCACAAACCTTTGCCAAGTTGTCCGAGAGTGATTGCAGACACAGGTTGCCTTCCGCCAGGTGACCTGTGCAGTCGCTTTGTGATTGAAAGTAGCTGCTGGAACACACATTATATGTCAAAAGTTTTCACTCATCCATCCAAATCATTGAATTCAGGTGTTCCAGTCACTTCCGTGGCCACAGGTGTATAAACCAAGCACCTAGGCATGCAGACTGCTTCTACAAACATTAGTGAAACAGTGGGTCGCTCTGACGGCCTCAACATGCATAGAAAATAATGCTCTTTTAGCCGTGGAACCTTATCGGGGAAAAGTTTTCTAAATTGTGAAATGCGAAAAAGTAAATCCAGTTTATTACATAAATATTTGAATGTTTGAAATTCTTCCCTCTACAGAATCCAGTACAAACAGGTTTCTTTCAAATGAGAGGAGTCACAATAAACAGTGTATAGCACATGGTTAAAAAACAGAAGCTGAAAAAGCAAAACAGAGACAAATGTGCAGAGAAAGACTCAGAAGCAGATAAGAGCCGTCTACCAGACAGCGTAAAGCCAGCTGATGTTGGGGGCAGCAACATGTTCATAACACAAGGAATCAAAGGAGCAGCCAATCACCGTGTGACACACACACAGAAAAGAAAATTAGTGTTTTGTTGCAACCTGTTCACGGCCTTCAGTTTGTGGAGCTGTTAATTGCTATTTGTCCCTTTCTGATTCAGCCTTTTCACTGCTAATTTTAGGCACTGGCTCATTATGAGTCTTACTACAGGGCAGTAACCTGATGAAGTGATAATGAATGTGGAGGGAAAAGAGACGGCGAAAACAGGAATGGAGAAAACAAACACCGATGGAACTGAGGGGAGCTCCTAATGTGGCTCAATGTGCACATAAAGAACTGCTTTTTGGAAGATTTGCACCCACTAACGATCAGTCTAATCTTGCATTCATTCAATTTAAATGCAGCATTAAAGTGTTAAAAAAAAGTAACAAATATTTGTCACTCTGTGCTGGTGGTGGTTTAATTGACTAATGCCTTATTAAAGCTGTGTTAGAGTCATATTCTGTCTGCTGACTGTTTAATCACCTAAATAGTTTTGCATAAACGTTTCTCTTTTTCTAACTCGGGTCTCCGACCAGAGAGGAAAGAACCGACTGTGCTCTTTGATGAGCCGCGGAAAACCTGCCAAGATGTTTTCAACCATTTATACACTGATGGCTATTCAGATGTTAAATGCAAAATGCTCCCTTTTATTTGGTCATCATTACGGGGTCTTAGCTGGCCTGTTTCTCTGGACAATGATTTGATTGGAGCTGATTGGATTTGCTGCTACGACTACAGCCCATCTCTCTCTCTCTCTGAGTCGCTGTGTTTAATGGTGCCTTTCTAAAGGCTTTATTAGAAGTAATTTGCTGCAGTGAGTACTGACTGATATCTGGGCCATGACCCTGTCTCGCAGTTGAAGGGTAAAGAGGGAGTCCCAGTCACACTGGAAATGGCAGGCCCTGCACTCCGTCCATAGATTAGTCTCTGCACTCTTTGCTGAATACACTGAAGAGTACTGAGCAGAGAGGAAGATTCCAATGACAATCATTTAAATCAGAGATGTCTTTGTGAATATATTTTAAAAGTTATTAAAGATTTAAATTAATAGTCAGTACTTTTAATATTAAACTTCACCAAATGCAGTCTGTCTTTTTCTTTCCGCTGTTTACCTGCATGCAACCAAAGGCAGCTCATTAGCGATTGGTCAACAGTACTCAGACTACAAGCGCACTACAAATAAAAACCAACCAAACCAAATATGTGTGTTTGAATATACCTACTGTAGCTAAACCTTTACCCTAACGCTGACACATCATAATTCATCAGGGTGAAATATGTAATAGGACGCCTTTGTGTAATATGTCACAGTAATAGGTCAGGCACAGAACACAAAATCAGATATAGGAGAAAAGCAAAGAATACTGATTCCAAAGGTTGTATGAAAATGATAAAGGTTTGACCCTCGGTAAATGCATAAGGAGAAAACTGGTTACATTATGCTGAGGTCATCACATGTACAGTTCCTCCCATGCTGTCTGTTATGATGTTTTTTAGCAAAAGCACAGTAAGGCTTCAGAATGATTTGGAGCTGCACTTCCTCGCCGTTATTGACATTAATTTGCACATTTGTAGTCATTGCTTGCTGAACATCTGCATATAAATGATGCTGAATGTAAAGCCGGGTTTTTAATGGGTTGATTTTTGCATCAGTATGCTGTGTTTGTCCTCTTGGCAGGTCAGGGACATCATGACCTTTGAAGACTGGTATTGAAACAACATTTGAATAGCTAAATAACTCCATAAATCAATCAATCAGACGCCCACACAGACCGACGAGTAGTTAGTCTCATTCTATTATTTACCAGTCGCTTGAGTGTGCTTTGAGGATGTGTGCAACTGGTGCGCCATGACGTCACAGCAAACTGGAGGATGCATGGAGCCTCAGGTTCACCTTCTGACAAAATTTACATTGTGCCGGCGTTCACATTCTTGTGGATGCAGATACAACACCCACGTAAATATATTGTAAAGGAGGCGGCTGGGGGAAGTTTGGAAATCGCAGGCTTTGGTGGTAAGCTGATAGGAGAGGCAGCAGAAGGCAGGCAAAGAGTGTGATGATAAGAAGTAAATAAAAATTACCCAGCTGACAGATACACAGCGGATACAGCTAAGAATCGCTGTATGTCAGGTGCATTGCTGTGGATCTGTATTGCATCCTCTAAAGAGTGGCTGTTGAAAGGCAACAGGGAAATTTGTGACCTCTTATTAATCTGCAGGCTTAGGCAGCCACCTCTGATGATGCTGCCCCTGACATTTTTTTTTTAACCGTATAAATGTCTTTTGGATAGCACACTTGATCAACTAGTATTTATTAATTAATTGTTAATATATATCAGTTTCATGAGTTCTTGGTCTGTCAGTGTTTCCATAGATACAGCGCCTCATGAGGATGCTGCTACATACAGTGTGTCATGCATATTCATAAAGAATTAGAACGGGCCTGAGCACACTCGGTTCTTGATCCAGTATTTAAAGTGATGTGTAATGGTGCAGATGAGCTCAATACAGACGGACGTGGCATGTCCTCGCGTATCTTGTGGACGTGTGTGCACGTGGAGGATGTTTTTCAGCCAAGCACATGTACCAAACCACGGGAGAATATGTGAAGATCATTTACCGTTGCAACTGTCAGTTCTTACAGTCGGTGTGTTTGATGGAGAGAACTGGGCAGGTGGAAAGACCCGATGGACTTTGACTAGAGCCAAATTAGCCAGAGAAGCTTCTAACCACAGGGCTTGTGGGGGTGTTCCCAACCATTAAGGGTGACTGCCTATCCACACTGAGTTAAAGAGAGACAAACCCGTACTGACAGCTGGGTGTTGGGGGATGTGCTGGAAACATAGATGGCATATAAAGGATAGTCGTAGCCATGGTGACGTCATTGGTTTTTGGACTCAACATTAGCATTCTGGTTGCGAACCCTAACAGGCTCGGTTGGTAAACTGCATCCATAAAATAGACAGGCGCACAGACACAGATACCTGCTAATTAGTGCTGTGGCAAGTTAAGTCAATTTAGCTGAAGCAACAATCAGACACAAGGTAATTCAAAGTGCTTTACAGGGGGATAGAAAGAGAAATACAAAGAGACTTTAAAGGGGACATATCATTCAAAATCCACTTTTTTAGCCCTTAAATACATTATTTTGGGTACTTTGAGTGAGTAGGAGTGCAGGAAATTTCAATTTATTCTCTCCCGGTGCCGCTTAGATATCTTTATATTCTTTTTGGGTCATAATTTTCAGTCTGTTCAGTTTTCTCCATTCCCTGTTACGTTTTCTATTCTGTTACATCACAGTATGTGCTGTGGAACTGCTAAACAAGGGCATGGACTTCTGGCTAACCAATCTCCTGAATCCTCCATTTTTTTTTCTCCACCGATTTTGTAGTCCAGTTCAGTTATGCTGAAGTTGCAAGTAGACTAGTCAAAATGTTGGGTTGTTGGGTGTATTAACCCACACGATTCCTTACCACGGACACAGCAAAGCAGAAAACTCCAAATAACGCTAAAATGGCAACAAACTTTATTTTAGACATAAATTTTGTGTGTTGATATGACGTCCTGGCCATT
>JAVDPK010002478.1:96876-121712 GCA_034780415.1 Cichlasoma orientale | reverse complement strand
ACACACACACACACACACACACACAGAGAGCAGCCTGTGGGGCTACAGCACTTTCAGTTTCTGTCCTATTGAGCCCACTTCAGATAACTGTGACGCTCATTCTTTTGTAAGACTAATGAGGTTTTTTTTATGTGTTTACATCATCTCATCAGTGATGCTGCTGTGACTCACCTCCCTTGAATACTGGGGTGGAAGGTGACCTCAGTTTTTTAAAAAAAAAATATATATATATTTTATTATGTTGGATGAGGTAACCTGCACTTGTACATCATGTGGTACAGAAGGTTAGGACAGTCAACATGCAAACAAACACACACAGAAAATGTGCATCTTATATGAATGTGTTTTGCATGCACACAAATATTGGTATGCAGTGCACATATGCACACACAAAATAACCCCTGCACTGCAGGAAAGGGAAGGGGTAGATTTTTCCACTGGCCTCAACTCTAGCCAATCAAACAGCAGGTAGTCTCAGGTCTGTTCCAATCCAAACCAATCAGAAATGATGATGAGCTCACACTTCTTTCATATCTGCGCCCTGATTCGCTGCCGTTGTATGACTCTGTGAGAGAGGCAGCTTGTGCACTTCACATGGGAGCTTGTGTCACACACACAGAAGCAGGCAGGCAGTCCTGTTTGGGAGCTGCTGAAAGAAAAATTTTGCTGTCCTGGTGCTTTGGCATCTACTAAGCATCCGCACCATCATCAATTATTCACAGACTCAGCAGTGCATCCCAGTGTCTGACTGTGTGTGTGCGCGCGTGTGTGTGTTTGTTCACATGCCAATCTGTGTCGCTGTGTGTGGTCACAATATGCTCACGTCGGATCTTTGGGGAGACACGTTTCTTTCGCTTCCCTCTCAGAATCAGTTTTTCTTCGGCTCAGTTCTGTGGTTATGTGCAGGAGAGGAACATGCTCCTTCATTTATGGACTCTGTACAGCTGATTTACCTCGAATTGAGCTTTGCGGGCTCCTCAGGTTGAGGTCTTTTAACTGGCGGGAACTGCGGACTGCCTTTGTTTTACTAGCTGTCTAGTGCTTTCATCGACTGAGCTTTATACTGGGCTATAAACCTGCACCGTTCTGGTTCTGGATCTGTTTGCTTGATTTGTCAAAATGCCTGAAGCTAATTATCTTCTCTCTGTGTCCTGGGGATACATAAAGGTAAGATCCCTTCTTATGTTAGTGTAGTTTAATTAATTATTCATGTGCCTCACACCTACTTTGATGTGATTGCTTGAATTCATCTCCATTGAGTGGAGGTGTTTTTCGTAACTTAGGTTCATCCCTCAGACTTATTTGGGTACAGGAAGCGTTTAATGTACTGCATCTCCTTGCCGAAATGTCGGCCGTGGAACCGTTGCTTGATTGGTGTGAAATTTCTGGATTTGTTTTGATGCATTTGTGATGGGAAGAGCTGATGATGCTCGCACGGCGCTTCCTGGATGTAATGCACAGGTGAATTTGGATTTAGGAGCGCAGATGCTTTCTAAAATCTTTAATTACTTGTTGGTCATTTCAAGAATTCAATACCACAAATGACCTCTCAGGTTAAAGAAAACAGTAACTCTTAGGTCTCTCCTATTTATGTCAGTTATCCTCTTGATAATTGGGTTCTTTTGTATTTTTGGTAACTTGATGAATATTTTTCTGAAAGTTTATGCTTAATTCTGAAAATATTTTCCAATTCTTTTCAGGTTACATTTTTTGATATATTCTTTTTATATGTTTGTAATTATTGTATTTGTTGCTTTTCTGCTACAATGGCTCTTATGATAAACACGTACTACCAATGACTCTCAGCTTTTGGTGTCACCATTATAAAAAGCCAGCTGGTATTCTTAAATTGGACTGAGCAGTGAGCAATTTGCTGTGTTGTTGTGGTCCGTTTAAAACTATGAATATTGCTTTACATAATTAACTGATATCCATTTAAACCTAAGCCTATATACCTGTACCTATACCTAATTAAATAATATATCGAGGGATTTTTCTTTTGCTGTCTGCAGCTTTGTGATTTTTGCAAACAATTCCAAAGCTGCAGCTAAATTTGGGTCTGCCACTTTAATTAGGCACAGGAGGGGGAAGATTAATGAGGAAATGGAGAGAGAGTGAGAGAGACTGGCATAGTGGCAAAGAAAAACCTGAATTAAAAAAAAAAACTGGACATAGAGGTTACTGATTACTTTTGAAGTAGCCCTCTGAATCCGTGTGTGTGTGGTGGTGGTGGGGGTTACATGAGAAAAGGTGGCATTACTGGGAACAATTGCTGTAATGTGACTGGAAATTTTCTGCAAAATGCTGCTGCTATCAGCACTGTCTGTGTAGGTTCTCAGTGTCTGGAGCTTAAAAAAAAGGGCGACTCGACTTCTTTTTTTTTCTTGAAGATGTTTCACCTCTCATCCGAAAGGCTTCTTCAGTTCTCAAACCAAAAGGTGGATGAGGGGTGAAACATCTTCAAGAAACAAAAAAGCCCAGTCGTCCTTTTTTCAAGCTCCAGAGACTGCTATCAGCACCGTCTGTGTCATCAAATCATCTGGTTTTCTTTGCTGGCATAATGAAGAATTTTTGTTAATAAAAAAAAGGTTTTAGGATTGATAGTAGGCTCATTCTGTAGGTTCTTCAAACATATTTGGAAGTCAAACATGTTGTGATGACCACCTCTGAACTGCAAAACCGAGTAACTGTGATTATTCTGCCCGTTACTATACACCGGACCAATCATGTATATATGTGTTCTCCTTTCTCAGTTCAAGAGGATGTTGAACAGAGAGCTCACTCACCTATCGGAGATGAGCCGCTCTGGGAACCAAGTCTCTGAGTTCATCTCCAACACCTTCTTGGGTAAGCGATGACACGGGTAGATGGACTTTTCCTCCTGCACCATGACAGTCCTTGTATTCACTATCCTCTCTTTCCCCTCTCCACCGTGTCTCTCCAGACAAGCAGCATGAAGTGGAGATGCCATCCCCTCAAACGCAAAAGGAGAAGGAGAAGAAGAACAAACCCATGTCTCAGATCAGCGGGGTGAAAAAGCTGCAGCACTCCTCCAGCCTCACAAACTCTAATATCCCTCGATTTGGGGTCAAGACCGAGACCGAAGATGAACTCGCTAAGGTGTGTGTGTCTGTGTGTGCCCCCACTAAGTTATATATTTTACATAAATATTGTGCACACTCTGCGTGATTTGATGTATGCAATGAAGTAATTTATTCCTGATCATATCTCACTATTTTTAGGAGTTGGAGCATGTGAATAAATGGGGCCTTAATGTTTTTAAAATCTCTGAATTTTCTGGAAATCGGCCACTGACAGTCATGATGCACACAATATTCCAGGTAAAGACTTCCTCCTCTAATTTTTCTGGCTCCCTCACTGCTCGATGAATCCCTAAATTCTCTTGACTTTAATGCTCCCCCTTGTAATTTCTAATTTGCAGGAGAGAGACTTGTTAAAAACTTTTAAAATTCCACTTGACACCTTTATAACATACCTGATGACCTTAGAAGACCATTACCATGCCGATGTGGCTTATCATAACAACATCCATGCTGCTGACGTCACCCAGTCAACTCACGTGCTGCTATCCACCCCTGCCCTTGAGGTGAGTTGCAAGTGTGCACACACAAAGAAAGAGAACACTCTTGTGCACAAGCACATGCACAGGCATACATATACTCACAAACATGTGACCTATGCTTCCACAATCAGCTTCAATCAAACTCCTGCTCCATGTTCAATCAATGGCTCTTACTTGAAAGGGTATTTTTGTCCAGCGAGTTGATTCTCGCATCGATGCCCTCCACTCTCCCTTCAGTGCTTGCTTCTTTCTTCCAGGCTGTGTTCACAGACCTTGAGATCCTCGCTGCCATCTTTGCCAGTGCAATTCATGACGTGGACCATCCTGGAGTCTCGAACCAGTTCCTCATTAACACCAGTAAGTCTGAATATGAGCGTTAGCAGCTATGTCAGAGTCATTAGTGAGTATTCGCAAATGTGCACTCACAGTCTGCTACCAAGGTGGGAACGCGCACACTGACGCCGCTGCTTCACTAGCACGCATACATATACACACTCTTCATTATAAATAGAAATTCTCTCATACATCATATTTGATCATTAATCCAAATTCTGAGTTGATTCTTGCATCAGCGCCACACATTTTGTGCCTGCACACACACACACATGTTGGCCAGCATGTTTTTTTTCAGTCACGTGTGATGCCGTTGACATGTGATTCCAAAGCCGAGGAGTTCAAAGAGATGATCAATACTGCCCTAATCCGTGTACTCGACATCATTCGGGATTCTCAGGAAAACGTTCTCCTGAGGACAAATGTAGCCACACTGCATGTAGTGATCTAAATTACAATGAATAATTAACAAATCAACTTTTCTCATTTAGATCAAGTGATAACTAATCAACACATTGTCTAATTTCTTCTTATAGGCCATTACAGTCAGGTTGCTAAAGACACTGAATTTTATTTTCACTTTTTTTTTTTTTTTTTTGTAATGCTGTGAAAATTCCAGTCATCTTCATTGTTGAGTGGAGGCAGAAGTCACAAAGGTAGAAATGTAACCATCTGCAGTGAGCTTATAACCAAACCAGACTTGCATGTTTGGCTCATTGTGTTGTTGTGTTTGTTAACGTCTCCTTGGGCCAGAGACTAAACCCTCGTCGTCTCACTTTAACTGACTCACTTGCTCATGGTTAGAGGTACCACAAATATCACCATAATTTGGCAGTTTAGAGGAAAACACAAACAAATGCAATTTATATCCACTCGGTAGGAATGTAAATTTTGCATAAGAGTATTACTAACACCAGCTTCAGGACAGAAAACGCACTACGCAGTTACACACACACATGTAACACACAAAATGTGTAGTGCTTACCATAAGCCCCGAAAAGGGAATCCCTGCAGTAAAGGCAGTATGAGTCATCCTTGTTAAGTGCCACCAAACTGATCTTCTGTCAGCCAAAGAGCAACAGAGCAGGATCCCCTTTCTCTGTTCTGCTGCTCTGTTCCACTGTGGCCAAGACTAATGCATCTTAATGGAAAATCTAAATACAGCTAGAGGTCCTTCAAATGACCGAGAGTGGGAAACCTCTCAGCGGTAAACATGCTGGTGCTTTCTTCTGCTGCTCATTCGCCAGGGAATCCATAGCGGCGCACACAAAAGTTGACGAGGCATTATCAGAGAAATTTGTAGATCTAATTGTCAGTTGTAACATTTATTGTCTTCCAATTGAATCCAGTTAAACTGAAATGTACAGCTTAGAGCCGCCGTTTCCATCTACAGTAATTTGCATTTGGTAGTATGGTTTTGGGGCATGCCCATCCTTCAGGAGAGAAGAGCACAGAAAAAGTTTCTTGCAGTATGCACCAACTTAAGCTTAGCTTAAAAGCAACTTAAATAGCCCCAAAGATTTTCCAGTTGGATGGACAGAAGGGTGTCAGTTGATGTGGGCTGGCAGCCCCTGACCTTCCTGCCCAGTTTTTGGAAACTAAACTCATCAACCATTTCTTCTCTCCAGATTCAGAGTTGGCGCTGATGTACAATGACTCGTCCGTCTTGGAGAACCATCATCTAGCAGTCGGTTTCAAGCTCCTACAAGAGGAGAACTGTGACATCTTCCAAAACTTGACCAAAAAACAAAGACAATCACTGCGAAAGATGGTCATTGACATCGTAAGCGAAAACAGTTTCATCTCTTGTCATGTTAAATTTGAGTTAAAAGCCTCGTGCAGTATTATGCATGCAAATTAAATGGCAGTTTCCTGTGCTGAATACTACTAACAGTTTGTTGTGGGTGTTTGAAGGTGCTAGCTACAGACATGTCCAAGCACATGAATCTACTGGCTGATCTGAAAACAATGGTGGAAACTAAGAAGGTGACCAGCTCTGGTGTTTTACTGCTGGATAACTATTCTGACAGGATACAGGTAAAACCGGCTGTCTAATATCCATGTGTCTGTTGTGGTATTCACTGCTGCAGTCTCCACCGTCCTTTGGGACATTCTGCATTGGTGTTGTGTTTTAGACTGTCTTAACCTGTTTCAGGTTCTCCAGAACATGGTGCACTGTGCAGACCTGAGCAACCCCACCAAGCCTCTGCAACTGTACCGGCAGTGGACGGACCGCATCATGGAAGAGTTTTTCAGCCAAGGTGACCGAGAAAGGGAGAGGGGCATGGAGATCAGCCCTATGTGTGACAAACATAATGCCTCAGTGGAAAAGAGCCAGGTAACACACACCGGCAGATATTGCATTGTACATGTACACTGTATACACACACACACACACACACTGAGAGTCCTGTTTTCTTTGCACGTCCTCTGTAGGTTGGATTCATAGACTATATCGTTCACCCTTTGTGGGAGACGTGGGCTGACCTGGTCCATCCGGATGCCCAGGACATCCTGGACACGTTGGAAGACAACAGAGAGTGGTACCAAAGCACCATCCCCCAAAGTCCCTCTCCTGCATTGGACGAGCCTGAGGACGGCACTCGACCTCCGGGAGGGGACAAGTTCCAATTTGAGCTCACCCTGGAGGAGGACGGGGAGTCGGACACTGAGAAAGACAGCGGCAGCCAGCCGGAGGAGGAAGAGGAGGAGGAGGAGGAGGAGGAAAACAGCTGTACTGATTCTAAAACACTCTGTACGCAAGACTCTGAATCAACAGAGATACCTTTGGACGAACAGGTGGGGGAGGACGATGACGATGACGAGGAGGTAGTAGAAGAGGGGGAGACGCCCTGCTCACAATCATGTGTTGTCGAGGAAGAGGTAGCAGAAGAGGAGGAGGAAGAGGAGGAGGAGAAGGAGAAATCCCCTGACACATAGCAGTTTCTGGACAGCACCTGATTAACTCTTCTTAGTAATGACAGATGATTATTTATAGAATATTTTTTGGGTTTTGTGAAATCTGTGTGTGTTTTTTATACATCCATGTTTATGGTTCCAAAGCGTGCGCTGCTCTCCACCTCGGCCACTCCTCCTGTCCGCTTCGTTCAGACACGCCCACCGGTACTACTTCAAGTTTTTTTGCACTCAGGAAAACTCCTTTCCATTCCCATTTGTACTGAAGTGGTGTGTCTTTATTTCACTTTTACGGCCCCTCCCTTTACAAGCTTAAGTTTAGGATGTGGACCAGCAGTTCACGGTCTGCGCAGTGCTGTTCTTTACTATACATAACATCACATTTTCTTCCCTTCTGCTTCGTCTCAGCCTCGCCATGAAAGTCTGGCAGTGTTTCTGTGTTTTATTAAGTGCCCATACTCTACAGAGACCGTCGTTGGCGTGTTCAAGGAGAATCTCCCTCTCTGTTAGGTCGTATCCTCCCCACTACAAATTAGGAGGCACGTCATGCTGTCGTTCTGTTGAAAACCTGACGGGACACCGCAGAGATGAAAGCTGCAGCTCACCGGGGAGCTTTTTGAGACACATTTCTGCTGTGGAAGTCTTCCTTGAAAACCTGACTGACACAAAGCTCAAATCTTAAACGGCTGTGTCGCTGTCCTTAGACCTCTTTAATTTTTTGTATCGTACTGTATGTAAGATTCAGATATTTTCTAGAATTTACTTTTGCAATCCTAGGCTTTGTTTTGTTAGAAAAAAAGAAAAATGAAGGAACTTTTGGAAACCAGTGGGGAGAAATGTGCCGAAGATATTCAGTGTTTTTATGAAGGGGTATCTTTGCAGCTGGGTTACAATGAGAGTGTTCTGAGCTGTTTGCACTTGCTCCAATAGCATTTATACTACTATTCCCATGCCACTGTACTCATATTTGGTCTGTCCTGTGAGTTGAATTTTGGAATTCATTCATAACTATTATTTTTTTTTTGGTGAGAGTTTTCACTGAGAAGGAAGCATAAACCTGACGTTTCACGCTTCAGTAACATTGTTTATAATGTAGATGAAGCCTTTAAAGTTCATTATTGTTGCCTGCAGTTCTTTTGAACACATCCTAAGACAATGCAATGCTTTGTAGTTGATACAAAAAGCACCTTTTTTTTTTAAGAAGCTTGATTAGTGCTCCAAGTATACAGAAATAGAAATGGTGTTATAGGGTGATTTTTATACAAAACACTACAAAAGCTTTTATTGTCCTTTTTATTTTCTTGCCCTTTTGTGTCATTTTTATTTGACGTGCACGTCACGGACAGCTGCTGCTTTTCAGTCACTTTGTTTTCTTTTGCGCGTTTTTAAATTTACTTTTAATCACAAACACGTTTTGTTTGTCGTCGCAACATTGATTCCATTTGCTGTCTTTGTTTTTTTTCGACGAGACAATCGGCTCCGTTGTGTAGTCATGAGATATCCTCTGCATAGATACTGTTGCACAGATACATATATTCGTATATGACCGCGTTTTGTATTTTTATTTAAACTCGCCAAAACACATGCGCACGTAGGCTTGAACGTTGCTGTTCTCTGTCAAGAGTCTTTGTCTTTCCATTTTTCGATCATATTTTAAGTCTCAGTTTATTATTTATTGCTTGATTTTTATTTTTTTCCTCTCGACGTTGAGGTTCGTTGTGTTTTTTGGGTTTTTTTTGCAATATGAAGATGGTACAGTAAATATTTCACTGTAGCATAGACCACATCGCAGGCTTGCCAGTTACAATACCTAAATATACTTTTTAACCCCCCCCCATGTACATAAAATATAAAATAAATCCACATCTTAAAAAAAAAAACACTTGAAATACTGCACACTGCTTTTTAAAGAGTGCTTGTTTTAATTTTGTGTCATTTTAAAACCTTTTATTTAATCTTTCATTTTGTGCCAAGACTTTTTTCTTTTTTTTTTTTTCTTTTTTCCCCCCATCCTCACCCAGAGCCCTTACCTGTAATAAAAATTTTCTGGTTTTATTGCTGTTTACAAACATATATTTATTGTGCTGTACATAATATATAATTATTAATGTTATTACTATCATAATGCAGTTTGCTGTAAATGGTTGATTCTTATCATCCCTTTTGGTGATGGCGTGGCTGTATTATGTACCTCTTGTTGAGAGAATGTTAATTACACATGAGCTTCGGTGTAAAAAAAAAAAAAACAAAAGGAAAAAAAAAAAGATCCATCGACATGTTGCTTAGCTGAGAACTAGCTCAGTGAAGAGAGAGGGAAAGCCAAATTGTTTTGTAAAAAAAAGAAACTGTTCCTTGGCCCATGGGCTGTGCCTTAAATTCAACACGTCATTTACTTTTAGCCTTTTATTTTTTTATTCTCTAGTTCTCTTTTGCTGCATTAGTGAATCTTCTGGCTCGGGTTGGCCTGATCTCCCGTTGAGAAAAGTTGCCTTTTCCACAATCACAGCCAAACACGGTTTGCTCTGTCAGAACTACGGCGTCGTCGGCGCGGAGGTGCGCAGAGATTCAGGTCAACCACAAGTTTGAGATTCACTACATGAGTGATGTGTGGCCTATAGCCGGATGTCCAAGAGTCGCATTTGCTGTAGACCTGGTCTGAACAACTCACACTTTCTTTACGCTCTGCCTCTACACTCACAGATGTGACTCAGCCTGTCAGATGACAAACTGATGCCGGAGTAACTTTGCCTCCTCGTGGAGTTTGCTGCTGTATCGTCTGCATCTGCGTGGTTGTATCGCAGCTACAGAAACACTGAATTGGGCGCAACGGTGGTGTGTAGTTGTTGCTTGACTACGGCCCTACAAAGCACAGAGGCTTCGAGACACATCTGCATGTTCAGCCACTGCTGCATTAATTATGGCTGAAACACTGGCGGTGTGTTGCTTATCTATGCTCTGCCCACACTAACACTCACATTACTTGCAATATCCAAAACCACTGACATCTCTCTGCCTGCACCGGAGAAGGGTTTATTATATTTCTGTAGTGAAGGGGGGTGGGGGTGGGTGGGGTGGGGATCTAGGGGTTTGGGCGACTGCGTCATTGTCCTGAAACATGGACTCTTATTTTGACACACATACTGTAGATTCTAAACAGCCCTGGACCAATGGAAATAGTGGGTTCTTTTCTCATTATGTGTTCTATTTTTTTATGGTATGAAAGGAAAATACAAACTGTAACTTTAAAAAAAAAAAAAAAAAGAAAAAAGGTCTTTGGGACAATTATATTTTGGGTTATGTCTTTAGAATGCCAACTTGTCTGGACGTTTCACAGGACAATTAAAATGTTATTTTAATGGATTCCTTGTTAATTGCAGTCTATTGGATAGCACTGTAGCTCATACGACTTTATGTAAAAAACAGATAAAAACAATGAAAAAAGTTTTTATATGCAATTAAATAAAAGCATGGGTTGATTCTGCCTAAACATGTCTTGTTTGAATTGTTTTTAAAGGTACTGGAGAATTGAGACACAGTTGCCTCATTGTGGGAGTAATTCCTTCCAGGCTGACTTCAAAAGAGCCTCGATCTGAATCAGAGGCAGGAAGGCCGCTTGCAGAACTCTTAAAGTGTCTCATAAGGAGATTGAAGCACAAGCGGTGACACTTTTGCGTAAATAAATAAACTGCAGATGTCGTACATTTGAGTAACATGATGTTTGAGTGAAAGGGACGCACATTAGGTTACCTGCTGACTCTCTGTGTTAGCCCTGATAGACTGGCAGTCTGTCCAAGGTGTATCCCCACCTTTTGCCCTATGACAGCTGGGATAGACTCCTGCTGTGCCCCTTACCTGGACAAACCGTTAATAAAATGGATGGATGATCTTTGAATGTTAATCATATTTTTTCAGGGTAGTCTGTTCTACTTTGTGAGCACTTTAGGTCAAATAACATTCGTTTCCACATCTCTGAAGAATTGTTGTTCATATATATATACTCACTGGCCACTCTGTTAAGTACATTTAAGCATGTAGATGGGCTACAGCAGCAGAAGACCACACCAGGTGCCACTCCTGTCAGCTAAGAACAGAAAACTGAGGCTGCAATTCACACAGGCTCATCAAAATTGGACAGTAGAAGACCAGAAAAATGTTGGTTTGTCTGATGAATTTCAATTTCTGCTGCAACATTCGGTTGGCAGGTCAGAATTTGGTGCAAACAACATGAAAACATGAATCCGTCCTGCCTTGCATCAGCGGTTCAGCCTGCTGCTGCTGCTGCTGCTGGTGGTATAATGGAGCAGAGATATTGACTGGCACACTTAATGGGCCCCTTAGTACCAACTGAGCATCGTTTAAATGCCACAGCTTACCTGAGTATTATTGCTGACCACAAAGTTCAAATCATCTCAAGCAGGTTTCTTGAACATGAGAATTGTGCTCAAATGGCCTCCACAGTCACCAGATCTCAATCCAATAGTGCACCATTGGGATGTGATGGCATGGGAGATTATGGATGTGCAGCCGACAAATCTGCAGCAGCTGTGTGATGCTGTCGTGTCAACATGGACCAAAATCTCTGAGGAATGAGAGGAAGAGAGAGATATTATATTTTATATATATATATATATATATATATATATATATATAAATAAAAAGTGTGAAAAAGTTAAAACGTGCAAGTGTTTTTACATACATCATTTTGTCACAGTCATCAACAGTTGCTTCCACTCACGAAAAATTCATCAATTCAACTCTGGGTGCAGCAGATATATCATTGTATCACTAGAGGGCGCACTTTGCCTTGAAATGGAAGTGGAGCAATTGTACTGAGAAATCGGGCGGGGGGGGGCAGCAATTTACGAATCTTCACGCTTTTTAATGGAGTCAACAAAGAGTCACAAAGAACACAGAGGACCGCAGATAGAATTTGATTTATTTCCTATAATCTCAAAAACATACTTCTTGGTTTGCTTGCACTCCAACAAATAAATATATTCAGTTATATGTAAAGACGTAGTGTTTTAAAATGAGATTTGACTAGAGTGACTGTTTGGCTGACGCTAGCCATCCCTCTATAAAATGAATCTGAACTGATTATTACAGTAATTTATTCATGGCTACTGGCTTCAAATCATAATATCACACACATACACAGATGTGTACACATAGGCGCTTCGAACTACTTTATGTGAATTCCTATTCTTGGCATTAATAAAACAGTATGGCATATGTCATGGACTAAGTTATCTCCCTGACTATCTTTCACAACAACACTGCATTTTGACATGATAATACGAGTTCAGTCAACATCCAACAGTTAGCAGGAACAGCATATAGTATGTGAATACATTTGTACAAAAGGTATACACAAACAGTACACTATATTACGTAATTTGTCTCTTCAATATGGCAGGTACACACACACACACACACACACACACTTACAGTCACACATTCAGTGGCTGCAGTTACTGAATGAAGCACACCCTCGATTTTCCGAGTTATTCTGACCTACTGTCACTCACACACGGCAGCTAGGGTCATTGTACTCGAGGACAGGAAAAACTATGTACAGGGTATAATTCATAAAATATTGCACTTATTGGCCCATTGCATCTCACAGCGAATGCTATGACAATGCTCCTAAATCTGTAACACAGCGTGATATATATACAGTATCTTATCATAGAAATCTACACAGGTACGTCAGGACTGACTTCATGCAATTTTTTGAGCTTTTATTCAGCTATGCAACAAACAAACAACAGTGGTAAAAGAACTGTAATGTTTTGGCACAAACGTTTTTTTTCTTCTTCTATGAATAACAGAACTGAAAAATTTCTGGATTTTTAAACAAGCTACAACGTTCCTATTACATGGAATTAACATTAAGACACGAAAGTTCGGTATATGCCTGCTATGAGAAGCTTCAATTTTTACATTACTGTCAATCTATGGGGATTTTTTATTTATTTTTTTTTTGTGAGGGGCGTGGGGGTGACTTCATTTTCTTGTACAAACACGAATTTAAGCATGCTGAGTCAAAAATTATATAACATTTTTTAATATATGGCTGTTTATTCCATGCCAGAGCTCGTTATTTGTTGTATATCATACACTGTGCTGTGCTTTGACAGTAAGAGATTTTTCCTTTAATGAAATGCTGGATCATTGCTGTCGCATGGAGCTGAGGATGGTTAGGTTTGGGTAAGGCCTATCTTAAAATAAAACAGCACACATTTTTTTTTTTGAGTTTTTGGCAGCATGCTCGTTGCATCAGACTAAAACTATAAAAGGTCGTCTCAGAGGCTAAGCACAAGGAAGTGGTTGCTTTAGATACACTTAATAGATATACTTAGAGGAATCACATCTACAGACAGCAAAGGGTGGACTAGTACTCACGTTAGCGTTATACATACTGGATTCATTCTAACAGCAAAGCAGGACAGAGGGACTTACAGAGGCCGTATTGGAGATGCTAAAAGGCCACTTCTTTTCCAAGGTAGATGATTTTTAGATGGCGAAGTTGCAGTCGTTTGCGACTCAGACGTAATACTCACACTCATGCAAACTCACTTAGTGTGCAGTCACACAACAGCCACACGAACACACTTTACACAAAAGAAAGCCGCTACACCCTACAGTGCACTCAAATCATAGATTTGGCAGCTTCAGAAAATGAACCTATAAAAGGAAAATACATACTGTACAAAAACATAAAAAATAAAAGGCTTATTAAAGCACTCACTGACTATCCTTCAAGGTATTATTATTATTATAGGTTTTAAAGGTCTTAAGGATTAAATGTACAGTGTGAACTATTTCCACCCTTATTAAACATACTTGGTTTGTAACCACACTAACTAGCCAAAGAATGAGAATATGGTGTCTGTGTATTCAAGATATACTGTAATGTTACACATTTCACAACAGCCATGTCTGTTTTCCTGGTTACTTGCTCTTGATATAAGGTGATAAAGTTAAGAGATAATACAACAGCTTTTTTGTAACTCTACGACTTAACGGGGTTTGAAGTGTAGTCCAGAAAAAGCAGCACTATAGCAGGAGTGATAATGCTGAGGGAGAAGAATACGCTGCACACTCTACCACCTTACAGGACCTGTGTTGCTCTCCTTCTGCTCCCTGACACCGCTCACTAACAGTTGCAGCCGGGCTGCTGGAGGGGCGGAGCGCTGTCTGTGAGTTTGGCAGTGGGGGCTCCTGTGGTGACAGCCGGATCAGTGTCCAAGCTCTCAGACATCTTGTCGCAAATTAGGTCGACAAGACGCTCAAAGGTCTGCTTCACGTTGATGTTGTCCTTGGCGCTCGTCTCAAAGAACTCAAAACCTTGGGATGAGAACATGGAAATGATGAACTAATGAATACAAGATAAATATGGTTTTCATTCTTTTTTTTTTAAGGAAAAGCTTTGACTTTTACTGCTGCTTGTGTAAAAGTACTACTGTCACGTTTTTATGCAAAAACCTGACAATGATGCCACCCAATTTAAAACACATGAAGGGGTGAACGTTACTCTGAGACCTACCCAACTGTTCTGCCAGCAGTCTGCCACTATCCACTGAGACCACTCTCTCCTCTTCCATGTCACACTTATTCCCAGCCAGCACCACCTGTGCATTATCCCACGAGTAGGTCTTTATCTGGGTTGACCTGCAGGTAATCAGAAACAAACACAACAAAATGACATCACATTCAAATTACTGCTGTTTGCCATATTTCTTATTAGAAACTGCCAGAAACAGATTTTGTGCCACTTATTATTGGACAGAATCCTTTAGAAGCGAGAAGAAAGGACACAATGTAAAGTCTGTTCACCATTTGGTTTGGTCATGAACAGTGATCGCATCGCCTTTGGTTTGGCATCGCATTATATCTGAGTCACTGATGGCATTGGGGAAAAGTGGGTCAGCAACAGCTCTGTCCTGAAAATATGTAGTCACTATTGCTGTAATGTAGGTCATTATTTGCTATTTTGTAGCTATTTGATGTTAGTAGGACTTTGTCCCACAGACATAATGGGCACTTTTTATCCTTCTTTGGTTTCTTCTCACATAAGTGTGGTACAAGGTTCCAAAGCTTATAAACTTACTGCAGCTACAAAGCTTATTGGCTTTAGTCACCCACCTGGGAAACAATGGCTTCCCATGTTTATTGCATGTGCATTAAAAGATAGCTTTGTAAAGTGATAATGTCACTACATGATAATAACATTTCAACGTTCACATTAATAGGGAATTCACAGCGAATCGGTGAGCCGCTTGAACGACTCTCACCTCTGCAGGCTGCTCACGATCTGCGAAGGAATTTAAGGAGCAGATTTCTCCCGTGGTGTTGCAGTTTTGACTGAAAGTAGGGCAGTAAACACACCATAAAAACAGGCGAGAGCGAGCCAGAATGGAGACAGAAAGAAGCAACATCTCAGAGCGAGAGCGAGGGTGCAGCATGATGTCAGCACGCCGCTGCTTTCTGTCCGGTTCTGTCTCGTTTTAGCATGTCAGATGTGGGTCAGTGCGAATCTACGTGCGGCTATTGTTCACTGAGCAAAAATAAATAAATAAATACACTTGTGTTTGTATCACGTTTAACAGAGCAACATAAGCATGTAATTAAGAGGCGTTAAATTAAAGAAGTAAGGGCTTTTTTCCAGTTGTCCAATATTCATTTTATCGGTTTCTCAAACGACTAATGTCAGTCTTGCAGCGTTTCCCTCATCCGATGACATGGGCAGGAAATGAGGACGTCAGAAGCTTTAGTCAGCCGCTGTCAGGGAAGCAGCCGTTGCCTTGGTAACCTCTTTTTTTTTTTTCCTCCAACCTTGTCACAAGGAACAAGGGAAAGAGAAATCAGAGTTGAAGCCTGTGGCAAAGGCAGAAAGGAGGGATTCTGGCTATATGGCAGGTAACAAAAAAAGAGCCTCCTCCTTTGTGTACAGCTGACAGATTTGTGCACTGTCTGGTGAATAAGTTCACAGGTAACTCTTCAGGACAGTTGCAGCCAGTGACACACTTGGCTCCATTAATTAAGATACCCATCACAGACAGTGCTCAGACTGCAGTACTCTATTAAAGTGTCAGACAGGCCTTAAAAGAATAATAGGTGTGTCTGGCTCTGGTCTCTCCTTACAAGAAAGCCTTTCATGCTTACAGTAACAGAAAAACCGTTTGAATACCAATCAGGGAGATAATGTGGAGCATTTTCTCCTCAAGTACAGAACCCCAGCTGAACATTTTTTTTTTTAAACATTTGATTTCCAGTTAAACAACAAATGCGTGTTTGGTTCGACTAACCGCTTTAACCATGAGACATGTTTCCTGCAGCAGCTGACAAGTGTTAGCAGCTGAGCGACAAGGCGGAGAAGACACTGGCCTTAATAGTGATTGTCATACAAGTCATTCAAAGCCGCACAGCATGTAGTATCAACTGCAAAAGTGCAGTAATATATACAACTCAGTGCAGCTGGTACAACATTTACATCAGAAGAATAATCCGCTGATGATTCAGAAATCTCTCCTCTAAATAAATGCACAGTCTGAGCTCCCGTAATCTCCTTTGGCTGGCAGTGAGAGAGGCACAGGGAAACTGTAAGAAACGGCGTAAATAAACTAGAAGGTGTTTCCCATCCCGACACCTGCGTAGAGTCAAGAGCAACATGTAAATCAAAACACTTGTCAGTAGTGGCAGATCTAACATTCCTCCGTGTTTCATCACAGTGTCAATGCTGTGGTGGTGTACTGGTTATGCTGAGGAGAACTTCTTGTTCCTAGAGTGAAAATTCTAACCTAAAAACCTGCTTTCTACAGCTGATTCGATGTAGCCCTCCAGGTCCCATTTTAGACATGGGTGCATCATCATAAATCACAGACATTTGGGCTTGGCTCAGAGTTATTCTTACACCCTGCAGATGCTTGAGTGACTCATGAATGGACTACAGCCATGCCCTTGACAAGTTCCCCCTTGATTCTTAAACCAAAGCGCTGCAAACGCTACATAACAAGCCTGTCAAATGTGAGCCAGAGATCCTGTTGCCACTGTGAGGACACAGGAAAGGTAAACAGCTCAGACTTGCCGCGTTCATAAGGAACTAGAACAACCTCCACCAGCCGGTCAAGTTACAGTTCACCCCTGAATCCATGCAAACATTTGATGCAGATTTGAAGAAAGGAGTATTGTGATATTGTAACGAATAGACAAATGCCAAGAAATATTCCTCATATACAACATCAAGTCAAGTTTATAAGTATAGCACATTTGAAAACAGCAGCTGTTGACCAAACTGCTGTACAGCTAAAATAATAATTAAAAAAAACAAACAAACATAAAAGATAGAAAAAAAAGACAAGAGTTTAAAAACGGAAAACATGAAGCAAGAAAACACAGTGGTAGTGACGGGCAAATCTGCCATGTTTTCTAATAACTGAGCCAAGGGGAGCATATACACTGAAAAGAAAGAGCTGGGACCCCACATAAAAGCAGGGTGTCTAAGAATTTTGTGTCCCCCAGCCTAACTGTAAAACTTCTGTTGGTTAAATAAGGTTTAAACCATTGCAGTGCAGTTCCTTTAATTCTGACAACATGCTCCAACCAAAAAATAAGGATACCGTGATCTATGGTATCAAAGTCAGCACTGAGGTCTAAAAGTACTAAAATCTCAGAATCTCCTGAGTCAGTAATGGTTAAAAGGTCATTTAAAAGTTTTAAAAGTGCAGTTTCAGTGCTGTGGTGTGCTTTAAAACCAGATTGAAATACTTCATAAATACCGTTTGGATCTAAAAAGGACTGCGGCTGAAGAAAGACAACTTTCTCCAGGACCTTGGAAATAAAAGGAAGTTTAGAAATCGGTCTGAAGTTGGATAAAATTGTTGGATCAAAGTTTTGCTTTTTAAACACCATCTCGACCTGATTTAAAATCAACAGGAACAAACCCAGGCTGAAGACTGCTATTGATAATGGTCAGTACATTATCTTGACCACGTATGATCTGCATGCATTATGGCAACAAAGAAGATTGATATGCTGATGCGATACTAACAATATCCACAATACAAAGGCCCTAGTGTTGACGCCGTTTACACAAAACTGGCAAATGTGGGCCATCATAACTCACCAGTCCTGCACGGCACCAAAGGATTCCTCGTTGGTGATGTCGTACATGAGGATGAAGCCCATGGCCCCGCGGTAGTAGGCAGTGGTGATGGTCCTATAGCGTTCTTGGCCCGCTGTGTCCTGCGCACAGAAAACATACATGATTTATATCGCTGTTGAGCTGCTAACGGCACTTTAGACTGTCAGATTCAGCCACACTGACCCTGCACACACATGCTGCATATGAATAAGTCTATCGTGGTAAACATGATTCAAACCAAGGGATTCGTTTGGTTGAAATCAGATCAGATTTAGGATGTTATATATACACTTGCTCATGGCTTCATTTATTGTGTACATGATGCATAAATAATCATTATACTAATTGCCTCACTGGCTTTGCATTGATGAACTGCCAAAAAAGACCAATTCAGTTTTGGCTGATGTGATTGGTTATTTTCTCTCCTCAATAAGGTAATCATTCAGTAGTGCTGAATATTCAGTGGTGCAGCATTAAAAGCTCAACTTATGACATATATTTCTAAGAAAAGGGGGCTAAAAATAGAAATAAAATTCCGAGAACATCGAGAAACTGCTTGCTGTTTGTGAGTCTGGACAAAATGCTCAGAGGCAAAGCAAGTGATTACGCAGCATTTGAGGAGTAGTACACCGTACACAGATCACCCTGGCAAAAACAAGCACCCGCCGCAGGCTTTGCTATGAGACGTCAGTACAAACAGATGAAGCTCTGAGTTCACGAGAAATAAAGAAAAAATACACCTGGGCACAATAAATGTTCCTGTAATTGCTTAGATATGTGTAGACTTGCAATTTTGTAAGTTACATAATGAGAAATCCCAGTAATATACTGTATGTTTATTGAGCTGTTGTTACACCCACAACAAGTGTGCTCAGAGCCTTCTGTGAAACATGACAGAGGACTTCTGGCTGCTCTACTTGGCTCTTGTTAAACAGAAGCCCAGAAGGCAGCAGTGGATTGTATTTGCCACAGTAGTTTTGCTTTCTGTCATACCGCACATGGCCGCAACAGTGTGCCTGTTATAGCCAGAGGACAGCTCTGACCTTCACTCCACAAAGACAGAGCTCACAGCCTGCCGAGCTTCCACGCACACCACAGCTCGGACCTTTTGTCAGTTGACAATGCTGCGAAAACAAATGCATGCAAACGCGTGCATTTCTAATGTCAGCAGCTAGTCTGTGTGGTCCTGTATAAATGCCTTCTTTTGTGGAGTGACATTCTTACCAACATAAAAAGGGATGATGACTATGTATCAGCAATATGTTCCTTCTCACTGTGCATATATGAAGTTATTCTCCAATCTTTCCTTCTTGAATTCTATGTCTTTTAGAAGCCTTTGTATTCTTGGCTGAGTGCTTGCCAATGACCTTTATATTTTGAGGCTGTCTTAGCGAGTCGCTTTGCGTGTTTTCGGTTAAAAAGACAGAGTGAGAGAGGGGGAAAAAAATCTGCTGGAGTACAGAGAATCTGAGCTTCTTGAAAAGCTTTGCTTGTTCACCAGAAATCAATCCAACAAGCTGACTACTTCAAGTGGAGAGGGAGCCCGACGCTCTTCTTCATTCAGTGACGTGAGTTTCTGTTTTTCCACTATGATGACGTTGCCAGCACTCTTGGTTTCATTCAGCTCAGCCTAATGCGGCAAGAGGGCCAACTCCAATATGCAGTTTTATCCCTCAGCAGATTAATGATGTGCATACCACAGTGACATCAGCCAATAGCCATCACCTTAGATGGCCACTTAGTGTACGTCTCAGCTCTTTTTTAGCCCAGTTAAAAGCAATAGGCCAATTATATGTACGCAAGGCCAATGATTTTCTCCCTGAATATGCTTGTCTGTGCTTATGATGGAAACACATTATCTCGATTAGCCAATTATTTGACTTCTCAAAGTCCGTTTCCACATTCTGACCAAGCGCCTCTGCTTTGTCTCTTCATGTGATTAGCAGACACCGAATGTCTGGGGGATCGCTAATTGCTGCAAAAGTCAGCTACAATGACAAATGAGAGACCAGAACCTCTGATGGAAAGCTGGCACTCATTGTCAAAGAAACCGGAAGAGCGAAAGGAGCATCTCTTCTCCTTCTCCTCACTCTCTCAGAGGTATATTGAGAAAATCTGCTTCCACAGCTCAGATGAACTCCTAATTAAAAAGCTTCAGAGATTCTTGAGTTTCCCACGCGTTCTGCAGAAGGTGTTGCTTCTGTTTCCTCTCCCGCTGCGTGCTAAACTAACACTTACTAGTATCCTGTCAGTGATGTTGAGGCTTCCATCTGTCTCAATGATCACACCAGAGTGTAAAACACATTACAGCCTTTCCTGAAGCTTTATGGGGTTAATTAAGCAACCAACTTATTACACCACATGTTTTAAGACTGAGGAATGAAACACTGGAGATACATTTTGCTGTGAATTGAGATGACAAATTTTAAACACAGCCTTAAGCTTAAAACTGATTGATTATATTGGTTATATTCTAGCCTAAGACTAAATGAATACATTAGTTGAGCCCGTTGTGCAGTTCTTTTATTAAAGCAAGTCCTAACCTGCCACAGTCCTTGAAACACACTAACAAACAGAAGAAGAAATGGACAGAGGTTAGGACAAAGCAGGCTCTGGCCTGAGATTGACATCTTTTTACAAACAGGGGTCACTCAGCAAGAACACAAAGGTAGAAGGAAACAAGAGAAACAATGGGGCAGGGATTCTCTGCAGAGTCCCTTCCCCCTTAGATGAGTTTAGATAATCCTCGAACAGTTCTCTTCCAAATATTAGCTGTCATTTAACATGTAGATCCTCACTATTTTCCCAAATTTTCCACAAACTTTTACTTGTGCTCAAATGGCATTACAAAGAGCCAGGTTCTCGAAGAACATGCCTTTTTAACGAAACTCTGCAAGTTGCTTCTTCTAGCTAGATCCCCAGTCAAATATTTCATGGCTCCTTTCTGAATTTTTAATGTTGGCATGTGAATATTTCATACCCAGATCTGCAATTTGATCCTCTTGTCGTTCTTGTACACAGTCTTCACTTTGAAGTCGATGCCCACCGTGCTGACGAAAGCTGAGGTGAAGGCGTCGTCGGCGTACCGGAACAGGAAAGACGTTTTCCCCACGCTGCTGTTGCCAATGATCAGCAGCTTGAACATGTAGTCAAAATTTTGATCCCCTCCCTCTCCCTTCCCTTTCACATCCTGAGTGGCAGCCATCTGCAAAAACAAGAAAAGAGATGCAGGAAAGGACACATTAAAGTTCTTCACCTTGAGTCAATGTAAAACGTTGAAAACATTTTATAAAACTGTTTATAAGTTGGTTTATATCTATTGACTAGGAAGTGCTGCAGACAGATGCAGAGTAACGAGTGCAAGCTTGTTGTACAGGCCACAGATCAGAGGGGACAGAAGGCTGTGTAAGGCAAACCAGCATGAGCAGCACAGCAAGCTGTTGTATTGATGAGTGTTAGATAACCAGGACTTTAAAAAGCTGAGATTTTCTGAAAGTCCTTTCTTTAATGTAACAAGATGACTGATGTCATTATTGTTAGGGCAGAGAGAGCAATATTTAGCCCATAAACAGGCCTTGGATTCAGATTCAGTTCTTTGAATCAAATAAAACACCACTCTTTCACAATTTTACGTAATTCCAGTTCGTATCATATTGAACTATTTAAACTGTAAGACTTATTGATTCTCCTTTTGACAAGTTTTCCTACTAGAAATTCACTCGTGTTTGATAAAAACATTAAATCTCCTGCCATATTACCAAACACTGGTGTTATACAAAGGGCAGAGCATACATGGATCTTTCACCTTAGCAGCACATCTACCCTCAGCATTTCAGCGCAAGCTGTCAGCGGCCAGCGACCTCCGAGGACGAGAGTACTACGAACAAGATGACACCAGCACAGTCATCTCCGCTCCAAGGTGAATGTTTCGACAGAGCCGCTGAGCGTCTGTGCTAAACATGTGCAGCCAAGCTCTCCCTGCAGCCTGTGCAGCTACTAAATGATGCCGGACCTCCATCATGCACAGTCTGCGTCGGGGCTTCTGTTCGCTTTCGTGTACGAAACACCACCGAGGAGTGTTTGCGAGGACACATTTCGAAAATATCAGTGCACCGATGTCATTTACACGCACCGCATAAAACGAGTAGTTCTGCTAAGAAATTACACCCTACAGATTAGCAAGAAGCTGCATGCCAGCTAGTGTTTAGACGAGCAGTTCTGGGCAGGAGGTCATTTTAGCTAACAATGAAATTCTTCAATGCAACTATGAATAAACGCAACTAAAAGGGAAAAAAAACGTTGAGGACATTATGCGAACAAACCTGTTTTTGGAGGCCTCGGTTCTACCTGTGTCTGCCCCTGTCTTTTTTGTTATTATTTCTTTTTCTTTTAGAAGAATACGTATTTTTATATAGATATATATATCTGAATCTAAGGCGGGCGCTGGTTTTCTTCCCCCCTCTGCCTCTCGTTTTCTCTCTGTGGATCTCCGACCAATTTCAGCACCTGGGAGCTGTCCCCTCCGATCTGGAACGCGCTGATGAAAAAGGCAGGCTCGCGTGTCGAGCACGAGCGCACGAGGAGGAAGGGGGGGGGGGGCGCTTCGTGCGTATAACTCACGTCACCGTCATGGTGTAGATGGGAGTTGTTGTTTTTGCACTGTTTAAATGCAGAGGAGGAGGACGGCATCAAAAGAAGAGATTTGACTACATTACTCAGCATGCAGCACAGTCCAGCTGTCAACAGCTGGAATATTTACGAGACCCGGGGGGCGGGGGTGGGGGTGGGGGGTAAAAACCTTTGTAGTTTACCGTTTGATAAGCGTCAGAATAATAGATTACAGTAAGCTATATCGTGCACTGACGCTCCCTGCCATGTAGAAGCAAGACTGCAAAAATAAAACCTTTTATGTGTATCTGTTATGGTTTGCCAAGATAGTAAAATCACGCATCTTACCTTCCCATACAAGTCCATTTTGTTCTCAGTATTAATTCACGTTTTAATTGTTTTATATCTCCCTCTTGCATCCAATAAACTCCTGGCTCGAGAACATAATTTCTCTTTTTTTCAGGAAGCAAATATAATAGCCTCTCCTTTTGCGTCACTGTCGGTCAGTGTTTCGGCCGTTCCCCCGCCCATGAAGCGAGCTCCACTTCAGAGAACAAGCGGCTGTGCAAATAAGAGCGGGCCCCTGAATGCTGATGAATATTGTTATTATGGACCTTTCAGCTGAGTGAGTCTAGGATGAGCCGCGGCGGAAATGAAAAAAAAATGGACATCTTTGCAATTATAATTTTCGTTTAGGGCCGGTGCGATTATAATTATAAACAGCATAATTAGATGGCTCAGAGAGGCAGCCAAAATATAGGATCATAATTAAGCACCCACAGGCTCGATTATTAGAAGCATTTTGAGCACATTTTTAAAAATAACTAATTAGATTAATTAGAGCCTTTTTGCGCTTTGCACACCTGAATCCTACGTGGCTTATCTCATAATAGTCCACCATGCGATAACTAACACAGACGCAGGAGGGATGAAATAACTGTGGAGTACAACTCGGATCCAGTCAGCTGTCAGGCGCGTTATCTCGGGCACTGATAGGAAGCAGGAAGATAGAGGGCGGGACGTGCTGACTGAGCGCTGCTGACTGGAGGATCTGTGTGTGCGTGCTGCTGAATGCGCAGCAGACGAAGGGGAGGGTCAGGTAAGCTGCAGAGATAGAAGCGTCAATAATATATTAGACTTTATTACTACTTTACAAGTTTTCCCAGTCTACACACACACACACACACACACCGAGCTGTTTTTGCGTCGGTCCTTCTGTAAGTCGCTTAACTGTGCATGCGTTTGCACCGACTGCGTCCAGAATCCAAAACCCTCAAGATATGTCTGCGCGTCTGAAAGTAGCTCTTTCAGGGTAGTTTGTACTGTTGGAGATCGTCCTTGTCGAGAATAAACAGGATTGTTGTTTCAGATAGTTTCGGTACATGACCTCAATATTGTAAACAGAACTTTTCTAGAAGGTTTGTGGGCGAACAAAAGATCACTGCAGCCCCACCTGCTGTCGGAAAAGCTGCTCTGGTGGTATGTGCTGTGGAAGCTCATAGAGGCTGTCCTGTGGCAATGAATAACAGAGCAATAGGTGCGCAAATCAGCTTGCTTTATAACCTTTATTCACTACATTAAGTAATGACGTGAGGACGCAAGTCGTTTACAAAGGGAGAATTTTAAGTTATTTGTATGTTGCTTTCCCTGTCAAATACAACACACAAATACTCACATTATTATGATAATTTAGAAACCTACATAGTAACCAGTTTCTTTTAAAAGGTGCCTGACCAAAGTGATACATTCTTTTGGAAATGAAGCATTTCAGAATTCAGAATTCCGAATACTGATCTTAGATCTTACTGTCCAATAAGTAGCCATAAACAGCAGTACAGGAAGGCAGTAATTTAAATTAGAAGCAGTCTCTTTAGTATGTGGATTATTTATGTACTTTATTTATGAAATGGAATATTAGCTAGATAATCGAGGCAGATGAATTTGTGTTTTATTTCACTTCACAAATTTTTTGTCCCTAGCTACTCTCATACCCGTTTACAGTAATGTGCAATAGTCTTGAGCCACCCCTCATTTTTTGCTAGGAAATACCTTGCTCTCTTTATAACCTAGAACATTTTTGAACACTTGCAAGCTCCAAACTCCAGGTTTAATTCTCCTCATCCGCACAACCTAAAAGGCCGTCAGCAAACCGAGAAAACACACGAAAGCTCTGAGATAAACACACACACACACACACACACACACACACACACACACACACACACACACACACACACACACACACACACA
>JAVDPK010002478.1:81812-96776 GCA_034780415.1 Cichlasoma orientale | reverse complement strand
ACACACACACACACACACACACACACACACACACACACACACACACACACACACACACACACACACACACAAAACTGCACTCAAGCAAAAGCAAACCCAATGCAGGAAAACAGTGGATCATTAGCAGGTCAACACAGTGCCAGAGGGATAGAATTGAACAAAATATTTGCACATGGCACACACTGAGGCTTGATGATTTCTCCCCTGATCTCTGTGTAGATGCAGAATATCAAGTGTGTATAATCAACATCTTTGTGGAAGTGAATGTAGTCATATGAGTGTGACCGCTCTAAACACAATGCTCAGCCACTTTGGAACTGAGTGTATTTGAATCTGTATAATGAGCGTGTTTAAAATGATAATAAACAGCACTCTAATTTATATCAATATGTATGTTTTGTTTGTTAGATTTTCTTGTAAATATTATTGTAAACATATTATTCCCCCTTCCCTTCCAGCTGTTAGATGTGTTCCAGTATGTGCACTTCGAAAAGAACAGAACCTGTCCACTCAGGATTGGCTGACTTTTACACAAGTCAGTTTTGCTGTTTGTTTGTATCTATAGAGAGATTTTTTGGAGAAGCCCAAGTAAAGTTACTACACTTTACTATAGCTCTAAACAGCTCAAGGATAAAAGGTGGTGGATTTCAGCTCTTTTGGCTGAACAGTTTCTATCGTGCCCTCCACGGGTACAGAGAGGTCAGGGTGAAGTTGTGGTTGCCAGTTTTATTTGAGATCAGTGGATAATCTCTCGTAACCCTAAACTTCAACAGTCTACTTCCTTGTCGGGTCTGTATTTGTGCTTTCTTGCTCGCCCTTGTAATGTGTAACTGATGAGAGGATTGTTCATCGGTAGCCAAGGACACAGGAGATCACGCTCTTCACATTACAGGAACAGAGCAGGGAAGACGGGGTGGAAGGAACCATGAGGTACATAGGGCAGTGTGATGACAAAGCCTTGTGAATATAGATGTACAAATGAGTGTTTTAGGAAATTAAAGAGACTGCAGCAGTATGGGAACAGATACCATCAGACTTCTGTGTGTTTGAGCTGCGTAGTCATGCACAGCTTCTCATGTGCAGGAAGGAACTGGCTTGGGAAGATAGGACAGTAGCAATAGCATGGAACAAAAGAACGTGCTGGGTATTTGCATATCTACACCAAATAAAGCCCAAGTTTATCCACAGATCCTGTTTAACGGTCTGGTCACACAGGGTAAGAGTGGCTCAAATTCCAGTTCAAAGTGATTAAACTGAATCAGCAAAATATCAGTTGTTAAAAAATATCCAGAAAGAAATCCACAGCTCCTTTCACTGCCAGACTTTTTCACTGTAAATGATGCGGCAGAATTTGAGAGAACCACACAGTCGTCACAAAGGAAGCTCCGGTCCTCTCATGAATTCTTGAAGTAGTCTTCAGGAATAGTTCTCCAGGCTTCTTGAGGGACATTCAAAGCTCTTCTTTGGATGTTGGCTGCCTTTTGTTCCATTCTATGTCAAGATGATCCCACACTGCTTCAATAATGTTGAGATCCGGGCTCTGGGGAGGCCAATCCATGACTGATAGTGTTCCTTTTCTGTCTGTATGTTTTTACTACGCTGGCAATGTTTGAGATCATTGCCATGCTGAAAAATTAAGTTGGTATCAATCAGCTGCTTTCCAGATGTTTTGCATGGTGGATCAAAATCTGACCATACTTTTTTTGTGTGTTCATAATTACATAAATTTTGATAAGATCCTTAACAGCACTGGCTGAAATGCAGCCTGGAGCCTCTCCCAGCTGTCACAGAGTGAGAGGTAGTACCCTACCTGCGACAGACAGGTCACCAGTCTGTCGCAGGGCTAACACAGAGAGACAGCCAACCATTTGCACTCACATTCACACCTATGGGCAATTTAGAATCACCAGTTAACCTAACCCCACCTTCTTTCAACAGTCTTTGGACTGTGGGAAGAAGCCAGAGTACCTGGAAAGAACCCACATAGACATGGGGAGAACATGCAAAGTCCACACAGAAAGGCCCTGGCCAGATGGCGGATTCAAACCCAGGACCTTTTTGCTGTGAGGCAACAGTGCACAGAACAGTGCAAAGAAAGAAAAGTCTGGCTCCTTGGAAGCAAAATGTGAAGAAATGAGGGTTGTGCATAATCACAAAAATAAAACAAACATATATAATTATTTAAATAGAGGCTCTGCTGATGCATCCTTATCTCTCAGTGTCACTTTAACTAAATAAACCAGTTCATTTCAATTAGAAGAGAGAGCGAGATATTCACATACAAGTAACATTTTGTTTATTACAGGCCGCAGTAATATTTCCCCTTATTTATTATTAACCCCTCCTGCAACAGTTTACAATGGAAGACCCCATTGAAGTGATCCTGCAAGACCATGGCAGGGTTTTGTCTACCAACAGACCTCATCCCATCTTTTCAGCCTGCACAGGTGCTCTGCTTACAGGCCTGTATGGATTATGGAGCCTCTTCACCATGCCAGGCTTCCGCAAAATCCCGTGGAAGCTCACGGTACCTGAGATTTTTTTATTTATACATTTTTATCTGCCCACTCTGCCTCACAAATCAAATGCCGCATGCATGAAATCAAATCAGTTCAGCCACCGTGAAACATAACTTGCACATTAACAATGATTTGCTTATTTGGAGCATAGAGCTCCATGCAACAAATGTGGAAAGGAAGAAAGTGGTAAGTCTATGATTATGATTGCCTTCTTTGGAGATACGCACCGTAATGGCTCGTTAATCTCAGTCTGCTATATTTTAGCGATTGCTTTTGCCAACATATCTTTTTATATGTGTGTGTGTTTTGGATTAATGACGTGATCCCAGCTATAGCTCATGTAAAACATGTTATGTTAGGAGAAACACGGTTTTGTACACTGTGGCCGATTAAAGCTGTTTACCACAGCTGGAAACCGAGAGGGTCCTGCTGAAATTGTAATTAGGTGCAGCAGTTCCACTGACAGTGAGTGGGAGAGCTGACTCAAGGTTATAGTCACAGAAGGCTTGACTGTTGTGAACACAGTACATTTAATGTGAAGTTTTTGCACTTATGTTTTAATATCAAATAAAAGGGAATTTGTGTGTTAGTCAACATACATTAACGTTAACTTTGTAATGGATACTTTCAGTTGCACAATAGGGAATTTTTGAGAGATCATTATCCTCCATGTTCAAACCTTTATATTTTATATTATATTTTATACTAACTTGATAGACCTAAAATAATTACCCCACTACCTGTCATGTGTGTTGACTGGCTGCATGCTTGCACTGTGGTCCAGGTGCCCTATTTGCCCTCCAGTAAAGATCAGACAGCGAATGTGATGAAGCTGCTCGAGGGTAGATCGGGTCGTTTAGCAGATCTGGGATCAGGAGATGGAAGACTGGTGAGTGAATGTGCCTCCCTTACAAGAAAAGGTATCTGTGCAAGCCAGACAGAAAATGTGCCGTGATTTGAATCAGTGCTGGAGTTTGAATGTGTGTTCTGTAAATGCCATCTGTTTGCTTTGTAGGTGTTTGCAGCCTCTGCTGCTGGTTTCCAGTGCACAGGCTTTGAGATAAACTCCATTTTAGTGACGTACGCCAGGAGCAAGGCCCTCTGGGCAGGAACACCCTCCGGGCAGGCAGTCTTTGTTAAAAAAGATTTCTGGAAAGTAAGACTGTGATTGAAACGACTTTCCTTTTATATCTCTTAATAGCTGTAATTTGACCATGTTTGTCTCTTTCTTTTAGACTGATTTGTCTTCATTTAATAACGTGACAGCATTCCTTGCTCCGGGAGTGGTGAGTGGTTTTCCTGTGAAGAATGATTTCTTTCATTTGCTGGCGATCATTTGATGCCATGCTAATTTGGCTTCTCTCACCGGTTTGCAGATGGAGGTGCTCGGAGAGAAGCTGGTGAAAGAGCTTTCGGATGACGCGCTTGTTGTCACTTGCCGTTTTCCTTTCCCTAACTGGCCACAGCAGTTGTCTGCTGGTTCCGGACTTCACCAGACTTTTGCTTACGACATCGGCACCGTGCGCTCGTACCTAAAAAGTGAACCAAACACAGTGATGCAATAAATTACTCTGTCTTTCCAGAACTGTCACTCAAAACAGCACTCAACCCTCCAGGGACTTTGTTCTTGGACTGTAAGTGCAAAATAATATGATATGAATCCCAGACAAAGAGAGCATAAATTGGTAGTCTGTCAGTTATAAGCACTGACCCTGAGCAATCTTTCAAAGATGTCTCTAAACAAAGAAGGACTCTGACTAAGCAGCAAAATGTCAGAATGATTTCACTTGACGCCTGCAGTATTTTTTTCAGTCTCTGCACTTACAGAACCAATGCAGTGTGAGCCATATTGCAGAAATCCTTGTTGTAAATGTTATCATGCATCACTGTAAAGAATATGTCTGTGGCTGTACCTCCCTTTGAGAGCTCTCACTGCAAATAATTTAGTTCCAGCATCAGCTCTAATAAACGTCCTCGTTAGCATGCTGCGAGAGACACCGTGAATAGTTTTGGTTTTGTGATGTCGAAGTTAAATTCAAATCCTGTGTTTACTTGTGTGTGTCTATGTGTGTGCGCGTGTGTGTTTTAAAATAAATGTCTTGCTTGAAGTCATTTTTGAGGTTGGTTTGTTGGGACAGCCACGCCATAGCCTTAAGAGGTCATCTGAGCCCTTGGCGATACATAGATGCATGCAGTTTAGTATGAGACCTATGGGTAAGCTTTGCTTGTTTACAGTGATCTGAACATGTGTTGGAATATTTAACCCTAAGTTTTTGTGCTTTTTCCAATGAAAGTCTCCCCGGTTTGTTTGTGTTACACATGCAATTGGAGTTTTTAGCCTTGCATGGAGGAATCTGCTTTCTACCATGTGCATATCACTGAAATATCTGCAATAATAACTGGTTTTTAATACTGCTATTTTTTTTGGTTTGTTCATAGATTATTACAAATTAACTACCTCTACATGCTTTCCGCTTATACTGTACCACAGCTTACAGTTTGCATCCCACTAACCAGTTCAGTGGTTGCCATGCATTGCATGCGTAGATGTTGATAAACGTACTGAGCCATGTCTGAAACCTGCGGTTTACTCTGAATAGTGTCCAAAATCTCCACCTGAGGACGCTAGTGCTCCAAACTGAGCTCGGAGCAAAAACCGGATAATGTGAGCATGAATAGAATACAAATGGTTCTCCTCAGCATAGTGGGCATATAAAGGTATATTTTGCACCAGAATTTAAGAGCTATTTATCTGCCTGGATCCTATGAATTAAATAATTAACCTACAGCACATGACTGTTTTTATATTGACGTGAATGCGACTGCTTATTGCAAAAAATATAAATATATGATAATTTAAACCTCCAGGATCCACACGCCGCTTTATGTATTTTTTCATATCTGTGCCACCGCCAACACAGACGTACATGTGAGGTAATCGATATCACCCAGACCCCGTTCTCTCATTTCGCCGCGTGACGTCAGAGAGAGGGCGGCAGACAGCGGGGAGGGTTGGGTGCCAGAGTATAAAGAGTCCTGGACGGGCTCTCGGGGCTGCATTCTGAGTGCAGGACGACAAAAATCACGTCTCATGGAAGTACAGAGAACTGTCGGGCCCCAACAGACAAACAGCAGCACCATGTGTGAATCGACGCAGAGGTCCTGCGAGCCTCGCCGAAAGAAAATGGATGAGCGCAGCGCACCCTCAGAAATGGCCAGGATAATCACTGATCCTGCCACGGGGAAGTGCTACTGCCGTGGAAAAGTTTTGGGAAAGGTAGCATAAAGTCTGCACTCCACTTTTTTTTCTTTCTTTTTCTTGGGATTTACCACGTAACCTGAAGACAAAGCATGTTAACAGTGTTTTTTTCCTCTTTTTTTTTTCCAGGGAGGATTTGCTAAATGTTATGAGATGACGGATCTCTCCACCAGCAAAGTTTACGCAGCCAAAATCATTCCACATGCGCGCGTCTCCAAACCTCACCAACGGGAGAAGGTAAGCGCACAACTCCGGGGCTCGAGCGCACTGGTGTTCAGCTGGACAGCAGATTTTAAAAAATGTAGGCATTTAAAAATCGTGACCTTTTTGTCTTTTCTTCCGCTAGATTGACAGAGAAATTGAGCTGCACAGAGTACTGCACCATAAACACATCGTGCACTTTTATCACCATTTTGAGGACAAGGAGAACATCTACATCCTGTTGGAGTACTGCAGTAGAAAAGTAAGTGCTGTTGTCCCGCATGCTAAATTTTAAATGATCTCACCACCACTGTGTTTCAAATTTGAGTAACACCTGCATTGCACCCAAAAGCAGCGAGGCAGTACTTGGTATTCAGAGTGTGTCCCTCTATAAAAAAAAAAAAAAGCTTTAGCGTTTTAATTAACTGTGGAAAACCTTTAACGTCCCACTATTTTAGAGATTAACGAAAGTAGTCAAGTGTGATAATCTTTTCTTTACAGAGGACAATGCTTATTTCTTGGAAAGCTCTATAATTCGTCTCTTCTGTATGCTTGGTCTTTTTGCAGTCATTAGCCCACATCCTGAAGGTCCGCAAAGTGCTTACCGAGCCAGAGGTGCGTTATTACCTGAGACAGATTGTGTCTGGACTGAAGTACCTGCACGAACAAGAAATCCTTCACAGAGACCTGAAACTTGGTTAGTGAGTGCAATGGTGACATACTACACTGCTGTGCATAATGTTTTAGATACATTAAGGGCAGGGAGGATATTATTTTTGTAACTAACTTTCAGTCAGTTCATCAAAAGAGGATCTATGCTGGATCTTTTGCTGTGCTCGTGCTTTGATCCTGGGTTGAATATCAAGCACTCATTCCCTTTCTTCCCGACAGGTAACTTTTTTGTGAACGAGACGATGGAGCTCAAGGTCGGGGACTTTGGTCTGGCTGCCAAGTTGGAGCCAGCGGGAAACAGGAGGAAGACGATCTGCGGGACTCCCAACTACCTGTCCCCTGAGGTTCTCAACAAGCAGGGCCACGGCTGTGAATCAGACATCTGGGCCTTAGGCTGTGTAATGTGAGTAGGATACCTATAAATCCAGCATTAGGGAATTTCAAAAGGTTTAGTTATAACTTATTAAGAAACTAGATCTATACTGGTATCAGATTTCATGGACAGGCATTTTCTTGTCTTGCTTCCTTCAATTAGAAATGTGTGATAAACTGCCTGCACATTTTCTGAGGCATAAGTAGCTCCCTCACTCAGTGCTCTCTTTCCTGCTCCAGGTACACAATGCTGTTGGGCAGACCTCCTTTTGAAACCACCAACCTAAAGGAGACATACAGGTGTATTAGAGAAGCCCGCTACTCCCTTCCCTCATCCCTTTCACCGCAAGCTAAGCAGCTAATCGCCAGCCTGCTGGCCAAGATGCCAGAAGACAGACCCAACCTGGAGCACATTCTAAGGCATGACTTCTTCACACAGGTTAGACACGATTGTCACCTCTCTGTCAATGTGTTGTACTCTGTGAATGTCACTGTGTAGGAGTTTAACAATGACCCCCCCCCGCCTTCCCACTAGATGCATGTTGACCCACTTTCATTGTTCACAGGGCTTCAGTCCAGAACGTCTGCCTGCTAGCTGCTGCCATTCAGCACCAGATTTCCATGTCTCTAGCCCCGCCAAGAGCTTCTTCAAGAAAGCTGCTGCTGCACTGTTTGGTGGGAAGCGGGACAAGGTCAAGTACTACGAGACTCTGAGTGAGTATTGCAACAGCATTTGAGTCCTTATATGCTTCTTAATATACCACTTGTCACACTAGCAGTTTGTATTTGAGCCTTAAATTATGCTCGAACCCAAGGCGTGGTTACACTTAGTTTTAGGACTGAGCGTGCATGAAACATTTTATCGCCCTGGAGCTGGTTATGAAGGTCATGCTCTCATTTTTCTGTGCTTCTCTTATCCTTCATAGATAAGTTAACCAAAGAGGAAGAGGAGATCTACAAACTGCAGCATGACCTGGAGAGAACCGTCATCAGCCAACAGCACAGCAAAAAGATGTCAGAGGTAAGACTAGAAAACAGGATATTTGCAAGCTTGTGGGTGATGTTGCAGGTAGATTATTCATACCCCAGTTAAATAGATCTGAGATATCATGTTGAGGAGAATCCAGTGAGTCATTCTGGTGCTGTACCAAAACTTTATAATGAGCACATATTTCTGAACACACTAAAAGCACTTATTTTCAACCTTTAAGCCAACCACTTTGCATCTGTGGGTGACCACTGAGTCATAGTAGGAAGAGATGATCTAAACTCACAGATTCTAAACCCTGTCGTCACTCATTCCCACCTCAGAATGGAAGTCTACTTCCGCCATCTGCCGAGAGCCCCGTTGCCCCGGCAACAGAGAGCCAGTCCCCGACGACGCAAGACACCATCCGTCTGATCGTCAGGGGGAGTCTGGGAAGCTGCAGCAGCAGTAGTGAATGTAAGTTCACCCACACGTTTTACAGAACAGAGACAGGAATTCTTTTTTTATGTATTATGGAAAGAAAATCAGTGTTACAGAAATCTGATATGATAGCTGGAGTGTTCAGTACTACTGTGATGTCAAGCTAAACGATCACCTGTTATTGCTCCAAAAGGCCTGGAAGACAGCACGACAGGGAGTGTGGCTGAGACGGTTGCAAGTGTGCTGAGGGGATGTCTGGAGAATATGCCTAAAGGTGAGTGAACTTAGAAAGTCATCACCTATGCATACACACCTTAGCTGCATTTTACGTTTGTTGTTTCTTTACCTCTTTAACTGTATTATAATCCTTCTGCTCTGTTTTCTCACACTACAGCCAGTGACATTCCTCAGGGCTCAACCAGCTGCAATCTTCAGTGGGTGACTAAATGGGTGGATTACTCCAACAAGTACGGTTTTGGCTATCAGTTATCTGATCACACCGTGGGAGTTCTCTTCAACAATGGCACTCACATGAGCCTCCTGCCTGATAGAAAGTATGTATTCTTTCTCAACACTTACATTTGAAAGTTATTAGTCACAACATTTACAGCTTGTATAAACTTGCTCATGTCAAATTATGCAAAAATGTCACCTAACCTAATCCACCTATGTTTTATTTTTGGGGGGTTTCAGGACCATCCATTACTATGCGGAGTTGGGCCAGCGCTCCGTCTTTCCCACCTGCGAGGTTCCTGAACACTTTGTTGGGCAGGTCACTGTGCTCAAGTACTTTTCCCATTACATGGAGGAAAACCTGATGGATGTAAGTAAAAAAATCTTTATACCTCCACTCTGTTCATTTGTTTGAGCTTTATCTTGTTGTGCTGCTGTTATGTTTCTTTTGTCTTTCCACACCCTGTAGCCTTAGAGACGTTGCAGCCTGTCTAAACCTGATGTGCTGCTCTTTTGCTTTCTCAGGGCGGGGACCTTGGCACTATAACAGATGCACACATGCCCAGACTTTACCTGCTCCAGTGGCTCAAGTCGGACCGCGCCCTCATGATGCTGTTTAATGACGGCACTTTCCAGGTAAACACATTATCACAGCAACATAGCAGCTGCCGGGCATGGTCAGAGTAGCATAGTTGGAGTGCAATGCACTTTAGATGATGAATCAAAGATTATGCAAATAGCCAAAATATTATAAAAAGATTATAATTGATGAACTTTTTTCTTTTGTCTTCAAAGGTCAACTTTTACCACGATCACACCAAGATCATCCTGTGTTGCCAGAGAGATGAGTACATGCTGACATACATTAACGAGGACCGCGTCTCCAAAACCTTCAAACTCAGCTCCCTGCTGAAGTCTGGCTGCCCTACTGACCTGCGGGAGCGCATGGTGTATTCCCTCAACATGCTTCTGCAGAGATGCAGCTAAACCCACATTGATGTGTGCTGGACAGACAAGCAGATCTACCGAACGTGTTACTGCGGTGGAATAAGGATGCCGAAAGATGGATTTCAAGGACGCATTTGCGCAGAGTAAATTAATCCTACTGCTGCACCTTAATCACTCAGGCATCAGTGTAAGGTGTAAAACAAAACAACAAAAAAAGCAGAGACTGAAAGACTGAGAAAATGAAATGTAGCACAACAACTGTGGATTGAAAAGGGCTGATTTGTATGTGGACTGTTGGAGGTGGAGGAAGGAGAGAGTATGTTGGTACGAATGCGATCCCCAAGTGTTTGGAGGTGGGGAGAGAGGGATATTTGGGAAGTAACGAGAAGTGCTGGGCTGGCACCAGCTTAACTGTATAGAGTATAGCTGAATTAATCCAGAGGGGATCAGTAAATTGTTGCTCTGAATGTCAGAGCTTGACTGTGGAGTATTGTAAATGTTGTACAGTGTATGTTGCAGCCAACTCACCAGTGCAAAGGAATTACTGGCTAATATTTGAGGATGCTACACAGTTTGGCTGCTTGTGTGAGTGAGTGTGTGTCTGAGTGGGAGGGGTGTCATATCACACTAACCTCTAAAACTGTGATTTGTTCTCTTAACTGACAGATGGACTCAGCTTATTAAGCTGAGAACCAGTGGGGTGATGTGGGGGAAGGGGGATGGAGGAGAGAATGACATTTAAACAAACAAAAAAAGCACCATACATCCTCTAAGGATCCCTTAAGAGCCATTATCACCTGAGTAAAAATGTCCTGCATAACTTATTGTGTAAAAAAAGTGCAGTATTTATTTATTTAATAAACAAGTTTTTTCTATTAAAAAAAAAGACTACTTGTCCTTTTTTTTGCATGTGGCCACAGCCAGAGTTGCCTCTAACAACAACTTTGGCTGTGGCATGTCAGCTCTACTCCCACTGCCGTGCATGTGCATGGGTGAATGGGTGAATGAGAAACACTAAATTGATTTTTATATCCTCCTTAAGTTAAAAGGCACTATACAAGTGCTTTTTTTTTCAAATGCACAGAAGTGCGTTTCTCCCTAAAGATGTTCGGATGTTTCCTGCTGCAATATTTCTGTCTGAGTGGCCTAAATAATAGATGCATTGTATTAGAGCTATTCTGATGTATTTAAACAGAGTTGGGAAAAGAAAAAACCTAATTCATTTAAAAAAAAAAAAAAGCAATACCTGAGTGCACTGTACTGTACAGTGTGGTGAGGATTAGATTAAACCTAATTATGCCCATATCTGTGCACTGGTCTGGGTCAAAGCAAGCATTTTATCTTCCTTATGTTTAAACTTGAAGCAGGAAATGGGTGCACAGAAAGAGATGGGTTGATAGAGGTCGTGTATACAGCACAGTTGTTTATACTGTGGCTCAAAGCTTCTCCTTTGCTGAGTTTTCTTTCGCAGTGATAAATGGAGAATGGCAAAGATGACTGACTGTGCAATGTGGCTGACCTTGTCTCAGAAGCACATGGGCTTGCTGGGTGGTTCAGAGGAAGAGGAAGGGCAGCTGTGGATCGATTTCCTTGCTACTCTAGTCTGTCGAAGTATCCTTGGGCAAAATACTGAGCCCTGAGTTGCACTGATGCAGCCATCAGAGTGTGTGTGTGATTGTTAGACAAAGCACTTAGGTATTAAAAAAAAAAAATAGTGCGTGTATGAATGGGGCTTGTAGAAAAAAGCACTTGTAGTGCTCAATTAGAGTAGAAAAGAAGTGTATAGGTTCCAGAATAAGAAAAGACAGTAACAGTGACATACAGATATAAGGAGAGACACGGAATGATAGAGTTGGCCCAAGTATGTCAGCAATTGCATCACAGTTTTTAAGGCAAAGTGGCTTCAATCGTTCTTGGACATCCTTTCACGTTCACTGACTGTAACCATAGAAACAAGCCACCACCACCAATTTTGCGAGAGTAGGAAATCAATGAGGGCTGTGTAACAGACATCTGGCACGGCTTCTCCTTGTTGAGAGTCAGAACTCATGTCCTCACACACTTGTGCTAAAATTGTAACTTGTGTCTTTTGATCAGCTTTTTCGCCGCTCTCTCTTTGTTCTCCGCACAATCTAGCTGTCTGTAGAGCACCTCTTCACCATCCCAGCTTATGTAATGATGGAAGTTGAACATGGATGCTTGAGTCATCCCCTTTGGACGGGATCTCAGAATATCTGTGCTCTTCAGAGTTCAATAATGAATGCCTCATGCATAAACATACCCACACAGACAGAACCAGAACAGGAAGTAGCCTGCAAGAGTTGCTCAGGAATTATTCATGACGACACCTCCGGGTCTGAGTGTGTGTTTTTTGACAGTAATGGCCTCTGAAATGGATGCATCAGTCAGACAGAAATAGATTCTATTGTCGATGTTAAGTTTTTTTGGCCTTCAAGGGCATTTACAGCTGGTCCTAACATCTTAACATGAGTGCAGCATCTCTGTCTGATGGATACACAGGGTAGAACCAATTTAATAACAGACTACTAACGCGTTCCTAACAGGATAGAGGTAGAGTGGCACTTACCTTGAGGATATTTGAGTGAAAACAAAGCGGAAGCCTCTAGGGACGAAAAATGAAGAACAGGAGGCGACTGCTCTTGTCGCAAAAAGCCATTCTGCTATGGGTGAACAGTAATCATCTGTCTCGCTCTATGACTTAGTAAACACATACCTGATGATATTATGGATTCAAGCCATACTAAAGTATGGCTAAACACTAAAGTAAAAAAATGGGATGCTTTACCATATGATGTACATGTCACTAGCCCATGAACGTGCAGTATCCCTTGGTTTCTCAGTTCGATTAGCTCCTCACGCATCACGTCCAGTTTAAAAACACAAAGAGGGTGATGGTAAAAGAATTCATTTCAAGGCTTCATAACAAAACTAGGATAACCAATGGGTGATGCCATGGTGTCTCTGTCCATCTTTTATATACAGTATCAATTAATCACCATAGACTTTAAGACTTGTTAAGGCTTAAAGTTAGGAGCATGTCCGCTTTGATGGACAGGTGCATTTTCAATGAAACTATCTGAAAAATATATGGTCATTTCTGGTTCTACAAAAACAACATGGCGGCGAACTAAAAGCTATTCAGAATTCCTGAGTCCCGAAACTGGTGGGTGATGTTATAGTGGCTAGATCATACAGAGAAATGACTGCACCAGTGAGTCAGCAAATGTTACCCGACCAGCTGCATTGCCTTTTTGCGAGTAGAGCACTTAACCCTGCGGAGTTAAAAAAGCAAGGAGTGCAAGCTTATTTGATGTTCTTAGTGTCACTGCAGTTTGGAGGGGAAAATGTTTATACCTGCTAGTTTTTGGTATCACCCACACAAAGCTACTACTCTGTTATGTCACGTTGATGTTGGGAAATGTCTTGTGCATGCAGGCAGGTTCAGCTCGGGAATGAGTCTAAGCTAAAACGACAAAGCCTCAGTTTCTATGATGAAGTTCTCTGCAGGCAAAAAGAATGAGTCAGTTTGGTATTAAAAGTGATAGTAGGCATATTTTGCCAGAAAAAAAAAAACACTCTTTGATATGCGTACACACTGGGATGCACTTGGGGGATTAGAAGGCCTTTGCATATCAAATGTCAGTGCTCCTCCTCCTACTATTTGGACAAAAACAGATGTACTGTAGCGGGAGCTGGGATGACTGTAGCTTTACCCGTTCTCTGTTGTAGCCTACATTATTGAACTGAGCGATGAGCAATGCACAGCAGTCATACTTGCAAAGTTGCCAGTTCAAACTCCAGCTAGTTACTGCAATCTTGTTAAGAAAATGTATGTCCCGAGTGTGCTCAAGCGTGCCAAAATGTGTGTGCACGTGATTTCTCCTCAATATGTTTCCTTTCAGGTGTTCGAAGATGTTAATGTTCCCAATGAGTCACCATGTAAGATGCAGTGGCCATTCAGTGGCTCAGTGGAGTGACGTTAGTGTTCCCTTTGAATCCTATAATTTCCTACAATCAACTCTTGGAAATGGTCTTTTACTCTGGCTGAAAATAGAGCCTTCTTGTGTCTAAAATACTTTTTGCTCTATTCATGGATCATAGAGTTGTGTGTAGTCCAACCCAGTAGCAAAGAGTAAAAGAAGAATAAAAGCAGATTTGCTTCACAAAAACAAACATCATAGCATTTTTTGATCACTGCTTGTATTTTATTCTTATTCATTATAAAGGTGAGTTTCTATCACCTGCAACATGTTGTGAGAGATCAAATAATCGCCTTATCTAAATCACATACCTCCCATCTTATCGCTTCCTTTTCTCAATGTGGGCATGCTGCTCCGACAGTTTCACGTTGCAAAACAATGATGCCAGTCATTTTTTTGCAAGGAAGCTTTTGCATACTTTGGCCACACGTAAGCCTTTTTTTCCCCACTGATTCTACTCTGATCAGACACAGAGATAACAAAACAGCTGTGCTGATGCTGAAAACCCACACTGGGCTACTTCCAAAAATCAGAAAATTAATCAGGAATCAGTAAGGGTGTTGGTAAATTGACAGTTTTCTCTACTATTCAGTCATTCAGTGTCTGTATTCAGCAAGTTCCACAAGGGCATCTTTTTTTTTTAAACTGCTGTACCTCTTCCTGTTCTCTAACACACTCTATTAGTTAAATGCTTGAGCTTTATGTTTTATTGAATGCATCTAATTACCACATAATTACATGGGGGGGGGGGGCTCTTTATTCAGATATTAGTCACATGTGTCAGACTAACTATATTGGAATGAACTGAGATGAACCATTACACACGGCCTGCGTAACAAGGCTGCTGGATTGTCGCACACTGTCACGTGCAGTGGCTGATCATCGCAGGCTGATCATTATATTTTAGTGACTGATTTTTTTTTTGTGCGTTTTTCTAAGAGCAGATTGTCTTACGTCTTCTCTGACTCTACCAGCATCCTTCTCCGTGATGTCTGCGGAGAATGTGACTTTCTGGTGATTTCCTTTATAAACACCATGTGACAAGCCTTCTGAAAAAGAGAAAGATTAAATGAAAAAAAAAAAACGGGGGCGGGGGGGGGGGGGATCTGCAAGAGCTTTTGCTCTCCACCA